>VDFB02323433.1:0-35616 GCA_007258455.2 Sequoia sempervirens | reverse complement strand
GAAACAAAAATAGATAAAGATTGATGATGAAGCATAGAAACATTTTAAATAGAAATGGAGAGAATAAATACAAAGAGAGAAACAAAGGTAAAGTGAGATAGAAAACAAAGAGATGGATATAGAAATTGAGTTAATGTGAGAAAAAGAGAAAAACTAATAAATACAAAATTAAGAAGAAAGATTAAAAAAAAAGAGAAAATAAATAAATGATTTAAGAGAAGAAGAAGAGAAACAAAAGAAGAAAGTAATTTAATACAAAAATAAATGAAAACAAAAAGTTAACAAACATAAAAGAGAGGTAATATTAAAAGAGTCAAAGACAAGAAAAAAAAGGTAAAAAGGGAGACAAAGAGAGAAAGTCGAGAGAAAAACAAAGATAAAAAGGACAAAAAGAGAGGAATTATCAAATAAAGAAAGGATTTTAGAAAGATAAATAGTTATTAAAAAATGAAAGAAAGATTAAATAAAAGCAAGAAAGAACAAAATAAAAATCATAGATAAATCAAAGAAAGTGAAGGAAAGAGATCTAAGAGAGGTAAACGTTTAAAAGTGAAACAAAAAGAAAAGAAAAATACATAGACAAAGAAAAAGATAATGTGATAGAGAAAAAGAAAAGAAAGAATAAGAAAGAAACTACCATGTGAGAGAAAAAATCATACAAAAGAAATCAAGAGAGAAAGTGAAAGAAAGATAAAAATGAAATAGTGAAAGTGGTGGAGAAATAAATAAAAAATAGAAAGGGGTTAGAAAGAGGCACAATTATAAAAAGAGAAAATGAAAATGAACAAAGCAAGAGAGAAAGATAACAAAAGAAGCAAATAATGTCAAAAAGGGAGAGAGAGAGAGAGAGAGAGAGAGATTATTTAATTGAAGGTGTGTCATACTCTCAAAGAATACAAGGTTTCATGAAAAATCCAAGCACATAGAGATAATCTCACCTTATTCAAGACAAGATGAATGGAAGGGAATAGTGAAGCTCTATTACATCTCCACATATCAACACATCATCGATATTTTGACCAAGCATTTAGCAAAAAGGAAGTTTGAAGTTTTCATAAAGAAACTTGGATTGAAGCATAATTCCTTCCCTGCTAAAAAGAGGGAGAGTGGGGAGAGGAGGTGGGTTTCCTTGTAAGTTTTTCAAAAAAATGCAACATTGATTTGAAGGTGTGAATTTTATTTGTATTTGTTTTAAATTCTTTTATAATTTGCCATTTCAATTTTTGTGTGGTTGTTGCAATGTTTATAAATTTACTTTTTGTTTGTTAATAATTTGATTTGAGTTAATTACTTAGAGAAATACAAGGACAATAGTCTCCTAGGGTTAGAAATTTAGTAAAATACCAAATCTTTTAAAAGAATTTCAATGCCCAAATTGCACCAATTTCTCTATAGTTTTGCAAAGGTTACAATGAAAATTGTAAAATATTTTTGTCATTTTTGAAGGGTTAAAAATGGTAGCTAGGGTTTATATCAATAACTATGATTTTATCAAACCACATGAGTAGAGATTTGTAACAAGTATTCTCAAAAAGAAAAAAATATGTAGTTTGATTATTTTTTGATTTGGGAGTTTGTTTTTTAAAACAAAAATAGAATTTTAATGGCATTAGGTAGCATGATATTTGAGGATAAATTAGATGGTGCATTAAATTTCTTGCCTTCGAAAGTTAAGATCACTTTGTTATTGGAGGGAAATGATCTTTGGGAAATTATTAAGCATGTGGTGCTTATACCTACTAATGCATTGTAGTTGGTAGCTCATGTGAAGAAAACAACCAAGGAGATGTTTGATAAAGGCCATGTGGATAATCATGGATGTGGTAGAAGACTATTTTAGTTCCTCATTTAGAAAAATTAAAGCAACCAAGGAGATGTTTGATACATAAATAGGAAAATGATATTGCAAAACAAACTCAGACCCAACTTCATGAACTTCTTTGAATAGTCAAGGAGAAGGTTGAAGATACAAAGCTTGTGAATTTTGCATTAAATGGGTTCCCATCTTCATGACAAGCTTTTGATAAGGGCATTTGCACTAGAGAGAATCTTCTTTCTTCTGAAAGACTGTGGGATGATTCTATTCAACATGAAACTTGAATGGAATCAAAAGCTAGCAAGAAGGGTGATGACGAAAAATTGGCCCTCTTAAGATAGATGAAGGTAAATAAATGAAAAATGAACAAGGGTAAGGCAAAGGATGATGATTCATCGTCAAAGCCCAAGACTTGAGTAAATTCATGTATTTTGTTTATCATAAGTTCGGTCATTATGCATCACAATACCCTAACAATAAGATCACCAAGGGAAGCAACAATAAAAGAAAGTTTTAACCTATTAAGAAACTCAAATAAACAAGCTTGTTGCAAAGTTTCACAAATTCTTATGGAGATCATACCAATATCCAATAGTAGGAGTTGGTATGATTCTCTTTCAATTGCAACCACCTATCTCTATAGAGTTTGTAGATAATTGAAATGCGACCTTAACCTATCCAGACTTGACTTCACTTATCCTAATATTTAATTAAATAAATAATAATCATTTATTTAATTAATTTAACCTTTTCCCTTATCCCTCACCTTTAGTTAAATAAATTTTGTATTTATTTTATTAATTCTAACCTTATCCCAAATCCTCCAACTAAATTAATTAATTAATTAATTTAGGCTAATTAATCCCTATTACCTTTCTCTAATATTCAATTCCCTTTATTCCTCAATCCTTATCCATTTAATCCTAGCCAATATATTCATTCACATGGATCACAATCTAAGTTTCTCCTCATATGACAAATATCCCTTAACATGTCTAACTAACTTCTTGTCTAGATTTATTGAACCTAGACACCTTACCAAAAGTCAAACTAACTTTCCATCTCCTCCCTTCATTTAATATCTCACCTCTTAATCCTAGCCATCCACATAAGGTTGTTACCCTAATCCTAATCCTAAAATAGCCCTTATCCCTCATGTGACACTTGTCACATGACAACAAATTTAATCCAAAACCTAATTCCCAATCAATCCTAGCCATCCATCACTCAATGCATCTTGGCCCTTAATTTATCTCATGGAATTTCTATAAATGAGAGGCCTTCCTTCCCATTTGCATCATTTAATCCTATGTTACTGTTATTGAATCATCTTGATCACACCATCATGTTATTGGTTTCATGAGCATCAACATCCAAGCTATCAACACATAACATACTACACTTGATCTTTCTAAGGTTTGCATGTATTTGGTTTGATCTAGGCTAGATTTGATACATATTTCATTTAATATCATTTGTATGCAAAACAAAGTTTTATGATGTTTTATTTGTTCCTACTCTATATTTCATATGTTTGTTGAAGGATTTGATCTATGGGGTCCATCATCTACATTTTATAGTCCAAATTATAGGGACCAAGATTGAGTGTTCAAGCTATTATTTTCTATGATGCTTGGTGTCCAAGTCAAAGGATCAAGGGTCAAGGGTTGAGGGTACAAGTTCTAATGTCTAAGATTGAATTAGCATTATCTATGCCCTAAGATCAAGTGTTCATGATATGGGTTTGAAGGGTATAGTTAGGCTCCAGGGATGGAGTCTAATGCCCACAATTAAAAGATTATCGATATATGGTAAATGTTTCTTTGTTGAGGGTGCACAATGCTATAGAACCGAGTCTAGTGTCCAAGGGATCCTAAATCTAAGGTTTGAGAGTTCACTCTAAATGGTAAAAAAGTTTCTTGGTCAAGGATCCATGATCTATAAATCTAGATCTACGATCCAACTATAGGGTAAAACATGTAGGATGTAGCATCCAATTTCAAAGATTTAGCATATAAATTTATGTTCAATATTTTAGTATCTAAATTATAGGGTCTAAGGTCAAGTGGTATGAAGATCCAAGGTACAATATCAAATTCCTAAGCTCTAGGCTCTCAGGTTCAAGGCCCAAGTTCTTGGGATTCAATGTCCATGTTCTAGTATCTAGGGTCAAAACTTTAGTATCTTAGACCTACATTCTTGGGTCCACGAGTTTAAGGTAATTATTTTTGATTCTAGGGTCTATATTTTTTAGGCATAGGCTCTAGGTTTTTGTGGTCTAAGATCTAAGTGTTTAGATTGTAGACTAAATATTTCCCAATCTAGGGTTGATAGTCAATGAGTCTAGGGTCCATCCCATCTAAAAAGGGATACAAATTGAAGGAAAGAATAAATAGAGAAATATAGATATCAATGGAGAGGAATAAAAAGAAAGAAATACCCCTAGACAATAAGATAGGAGTATTTAAAAAATGAAAGGAAAAATTTGAGAAAAACAAGAAGAGTCACAAAGATAGATAGGAGTGAGAAATAAACTGAGAGAAAAATGGAAGAAAAAAAAAAAGATATATAAATGCAATGAAAAAATAAATAAAAACTTGATAAAAATGAACAAATGAGGGGGAAAAAAGAAAAAGTGAAATGAAGTAAAAAGAGAAAAAATAAAATAGTGAGATTAGATCCAAGGCAAAAAAGATACAAAAGAGTGATGACAAAATGAACACTAAAGAGGGGAAGGGGAAAGGAGTCAAATACATTGAATACAAAAACATGGGAGGGAGGAGGAGGAGGAGGGAGGAGGAGGGAGGAGGATGCTGGAAAAGGGGAGAAGGAGGAGAGGAGGAAGGAATGAGAGGAGGAGGAAAGTAGGAGGAGGAAGGAGGAGGAGAAAATTAGAGAAAGAAATAGTAGAGAGAAAGAAATAGAGAACAAATGAAAGATAGAAAATAAAGAAAAAATAAAGAAAATGAGTTAAGATAATTAAAAAGAAAAAAATGAAATCTAAGAAATAGAAATAGAGATAGAGACATATAAGGAAATAGAGATATTAAAAAGATAATTTTTTTTTAGAAAAATGACATAGAAAGTAGAGAGAGTGAATGACAAACTTAGAGATATTTAAAAAAAAAACAAGAAAACTAGAGAAATGATATGAGAAAATGAGAAAACAAGAGAGCAAATGACAAATAGATAGAAAGAGACAAATAGACAAAAATAAAGAGTAAAAAAGAAAAGAATTTAAGAAAAAAGTAAGAGAAATAAAATAAGAGAATACTTTAATATAAAACTGAATGAATGAAAAAACTTAAGAGGCAAAAAGAGAAAAAGAAATAAAGAACAAAGAGAGGTAATATTAAAAGACTCATGCACAGAAAAAGAAAGGTAACAAATAATTTATTACATAAATAGAAAGTAAAATAAAATAATATGCTCAAAGGAAGAGAAAATAAGCAAGGCAAAAAAGGATAGGAATTATGAAATAAAAATATAAAGGAAATTAAAAAAGAGATAAGAGAGAGACAAGTGAAAAAAAAGGAACAAAAGAGGAATAGTGAGAAAAAAAGGAAACAAAAAATTAGAGAAAAATGTAAGAAAGATAGAAAAACCAAAGAAAAAGGTGATGGAAGAAAATAGAAAGAAAGAAAGAAAGAAAGAGCTTAAAAAAGAGAAAGAAAGGGGGAAAAATGAGAGAACATTAAAAAAAGGTAGAGAGGGAAATATTTGGATAAAATGGTAAATAAATAAGTAATAAATGGTAAACATAATTAAAAAGGAATTGAATATAGAAAGAAAAAGAAAGAAAAAAGATAAGAACTACAATTATAAAGAGAAACAAATATAAAAAAAATAAAAAATGACAAAAATAAAGGTAAAAAGCAAAATATATATACTAAAACACAAATGGAAATTAATGTTGTAAGAAATAAAGAGAAATAGAAGGGCACTAGGGGAGACCGAGAGAGAGAGGAAATAATCCTAGAAATAAAGAAAAAATAAAGAAAGACATATAGAGAAACATGAGGAAAAATAGAGTCCAAGTTCTATGGTCTAAGGTTTGAGGCCCAAATTCCAAGAGTGTTCTAGTGTGTCAAAGATTTAGGGAAAATGCTCCAATGTTCAAGGTCCAAGCTACATGAAAAAATTATTACTCTAAAGTCTATAGTACATGAGTCCAAGATGGAGGGTTTAGGGTCCAAGGGTTTATGGTATATGATATGTTGGTCTAGGGTCAATTGTCCATGAATCCAAAGTCCATTTGTCACACCCATCATGAACACACCACACAAAAAAACAAATTTAAACTAATTAATTAAGTTTGCTAACATCTACTCACATTGTCATAATGTGAGGCTTAACATCAATGGACTTAATTAATTCTTTAAAAAAATTGTGTTGTGTTCATGATGGGCATAACATCTGGTATTAGAGCCTGGGTTTTCTAACACTAGGAACTCTAGGAATTAGTTAGGTCTTGGATAGTGTTGTGTAAGTGATCATGTGATAATTAATTGAAGACCAAGAAAACCAATGATTAGTTTCATGAATAAATGCACTTTTAAACTTAATTTTAAAGTACATACCTATCCTTGTGAGGGGGCTTGTAAATGTTTGGCAAGCAAAGAATAACTATGATAGAAGATTTAGTTGAGGGTTCTATTTGTGATGCCTAATCAGATTGGCCTTGAATGACCATGACACCATCAAAGGGTCCAAAGTCAATGTCTAAGGATCTAGGATCCAAGTTCCTAACTATATGCTCCAAATACTAAGATCATGTGTTTAGAGCTTAAGGTTTGGTTCTGTTACCATTATTTCATTCCCCATCTCACTAAGTTTTTTCACTAACCCATATAATCCTTTATTTAAATGCGAGCGGTCTTTTATGTCATTATTCTAACTCGGGCGAGATTTTTAATAGTTTGTTGAACTTCTCACTTTATCGACCGAGACCCCTATGTTTCTTTCAAGTGTTACATAGGGCAGTGTTTTATGTACTTGATTGAACTTCATCCTTAATATAATAGTTTTGAGCCTGGGTGGCCTTTTTCAGTTGTGCTCAAACTTGGGCACATATTTCTAAAGCTCTGCAAAACTCTTTTATAACAGTCCATAGACGTTTGGGCACATATGGGGAATGTTGACAGTGATAACTACCACACATCATACTTCTAAATAGGGAAATTAATGCCCATCTTCCCCCATGTTCTTTTGTGTAGTTGTGGTTAATAAAATAGTAGAATGAGAAAACATTCTTGTTGCGACAATATTTGGGAAGAGCTGGAGGAAGCACACAGTTCGAATTGCAGAGATCATCACCAAAGGTACAATTTATCCATTACATCCTATTTTCTGAATTGTTTTGTATTCAAGAAGTATGTATTATTGAAAGTTACAATTGAACATGGTGAGGGATAAATACGCGGGTTATGAATATGTATCTGGTTTAACTCATGAGGGGCCTGAGATTGGCGACACTCGGCTAGGGTCGGTTAACCTAGATGAACTAAGAAACAAATTTAATAAACCCAATCCTCCACCTATCATTGAGAGGGTAAGGGGTAGTGGATTGATTGAGGTTGCCACATTCCCAATAGCCGTACAAAGTCTTGGATTAGTGTTGGACTGCATCAGGCATTACAATTCATAGACACGGGAGGTTAGGATAGAGGACAATAGGCTGGTTCTGAAGATTCAGAGGTCTACTTTCGTGTCATGTTTGAGGACTTCAGAGAGGGAAGAATATTCACTAATGGACATGACCAATTCTCAGATTGAATTCACTGCCAAAAAGGGGATTTACAGGAACGTGATAGCGAAGAATTGGTTAGTTAAGCCCAAGAAGGATAAATCCTAGTTGCCTCACAACCTGCACAAAAATCACCTGATAAATGAAGTAGTTGACATTGTTGTGTTGTTGCATAGGGTTATGGGCAATGAGAATGTCCACAACTTTGAGGAGTGAATGTACTTCTTTATCCAAATTATACCAAGAGGAGAACAATTTTTGGACTGGGCTGAGATCATTAGTAATCATATACATGAAATGATGTCACTTTTTGTTCTGAACAAATTATTTTTCATGTCATCTTACCTAATATATTCCCTTGTGAGTACTCAACCCTGGCCCAAATTAAGGCTAAGTGACCTACCACCAGAGAAAGTACCAATCTATGACTACTTTGATAGGCTTCAACTTCATAAAAGTTTCTTTCATTTTAGGAGAATTGCTGATACTTTCACCATGAGGTTGGTCAGGGAATTGCAGGGACGTCCAACAATAAGATTTTCCTCAGAGGCCATACAGTTTGTGAATTTCTATGGTTGCCATTTTATCCAATTTCAAAGGTTTTCTTATATAAGAGTGGGTGGATATGCAGGCTTTCCCATTAAACTGCCCAGGTATCTCGAAGATAAATGGGTAGTCATTGAGGTCAGTATGCAATTAGCTGATGTGAATAGATTATGTCAAGATAGGAAAAGACTTACTATCAGTTTTCCATTTGGATTTGGTGCATACAACTGCCAATACATGTCTGATGCCTTGAACATTGAGGCAGAGCTGTCCAAGTATAATATGCCCTCATATGATGAGCATTTTCCTTTGGACCTAAAGAACTATGTAAAACAAAATCTGAAATTAGGTATTCTTTGAATCACAAAGCCAAACTTGAATACTATTGGGCTGATTGTTATGATGAATATGAGGTAAGAAGGAGAAGCTGGATGAGGTTAACAGTAGAATAGATTGTTATTTATGACTTGAAGTGGGATATGAGAAATGTTATTGAAGATGGGTCTGATATGATTGACCCAGGATATATTGAACACATAGAAAGTAGGCCCATCCCCGCAATGGACTGGAACTTCAAGGAAAAAAAACTATTAAGGCGAGAATTATTGATGTTTTGACTAGAACTAGGGAATGGGTAACTAAGAAGAAAACTGAACAATCTCGCCCTTGTACCAGATCAAAGGATTCACGAGCTACTGAAGGTACTTCCCAGGCCTCTGCTACCAAACAGTCAACCAATAATCTCCCTCAGTCTTTAGTAACAGGTGCTCAGAGAAGTGGTGATGATGATCCACCAAATAGAAACGTATACTCACAAAGTTGTGGGGATGATATTTTTAATTTACCTATCTTGGAAAAAGGGAACAAAAGAGAAGAAGAGGAAGAAGGGTTAGAAAGTTTAAATGTTGATCCCCCTCCCTCTTAGGATGACTCACTTGTTAGAGAGATAAACCCTTCTTAGGAGCCAAGGGAAATTGTGTCTGCAGAAGATACTCCTCCAGTTACTCTAACTCTGTTTGTATCCCCAGGCTTCAAAGCAACTAAGGTTAGAACAACCCCAACATGGCTAGAATATTCATTATCTCGGAAAAGGAAGGCCATACAATCAAGCATGCCTAAGAAAGATATGGTAAGTTAGATGCTACAAAGGACTTCAACTCCTAAGCCTAAGAAGCTAAAAACCACCGCCAGGCTTATATATGATACTAAATCAGGAACACTTTAGCTAGAGATTGTGCACCCATCTGTGCAAAAAGATGCTTCGTAAGCAACATGTGATTTTGAGGTAAATAGGGTTGACCTTGGACCTCCAACTAGAGATGGAGATGTTCAAATTTTCTAGGTTTCGGCAGCCAGAATGGTGGAAAGATCAAACAAAGATAAAGAAAGCAAGGATGAGTTGAAAGCTCAGGTTTGAAACTTGATTGCTTATTTGAAATCCAATTTTGAGGTTGTTCCTCAACCCATTTCTCAAGCATAGGATTCTATTGAATCTCTCACTATGGTTGGAAAAGAAGCCCTAAAAAAAATAAAAAATAGTCAGAGTCTAAGCCGAGCAATAGATGACTGGAATGAGTCCCTTATCAAGAAGGGAAGCCTTGTTATTTCTGAGTCTTTAAAACATTTTCAAGAAGCAAATACCGTGAGAGCTACTTTGGGAGATGATATTATTGCCATTGAGAAGGAAGAGAAATTATGGACTAATTATTAGATTGAATTAAAGCTCTTGATGGGCTCATTTATGGAAAAGCTGGTCGTAGATCAAATCATATCCAATGCTTCAGATGCTCGCTTTCTGTCATGGGCTAAAGGAGTAGAATGGAAATTGCAGGTTGCCAAGTAGAGTTTACAGAAACTTAAAGAGCTCATAAATGAGTGTGATGTCATTTCAGAGGAAGCATTGAACACTTTGATAGCCCTTGGTCTGCTGCAGGATAAAAATGGGATCAAAGATAATGTAGACATTAGAAGTTTAACCACCAATTTCCAGAAAATGGTTAAAGAAGCTCTTGATATATCCACTCCCAATGTTGAACATTTACAAAAGCTAAGTGAATTACACTTGGTATCATCTCAGGCCATTGATCACTTGAAAATTTGTGAACGCATGGAAACGACCAAAGATACCCATCTGATATGAAAGGTGAGGATGAAAAATGTAGCTATCCCTCAACACAAAGACCTTATGCATGTCCTGAAGACCTTCCAAGTGTGGCGAAAGAGACCTTTGGCGACCTAGGAGGCTGGAAATGAAGTGACACTGTCATAGTTACCTATCTCTTCTTGATTTCTTTTATGTGTCTTTTGATTAACATGCTATGAACATGAAGAGGCGAAACTCATTTGCCTATTTAAAGATGTATTTGTTTTTCAAATTCTCTCTAGACATTATTATACAAGATTTTTCCTTAGTACTATTGATGAATGAAATTACCATTTTGTCTGTGTGCAATTTGGTTGAGCTTATCTGTTTCTTAAATATTTGTGTTTAAGAATATATCTTGCATATCTTGTCTTGGTATGAGAAGTGCAAATTTTACATCTGGTTTCATTTCTCGTATGGTATTGAGTAGATGTTTTACTTTAGCTAATTAATTAGTCTTTGTGGTAATATTTTCTTTTACTTCCCAAGCACCTAGTACTTGGAATTTTATGATATCGGGTTTACCTTTCTCGCTTCTTCATTGAAAGCATGCATGATGTTTTACTTTCTTCACTCTTTAAATTCATTGTAAATTTTGTGAGGGAGTTTTACCTTAGGAAAAATTCAGAGGATATTGATCTTGTTTAAAGATAGATATTCAAAGTTGTTGGTTAATTTCTTACACTTCGTGGTATACTAATTTATCAATTCTTGAGAGTGTAAATCTGTTAGCCAACAAATTTTTGGTGACTCTGTTGGGGATTTCAGATTGTTATGTTGGTCACCTTATCTGAGCATACATCATAAGTTAATTAATCAACCCTATATTTTCACAGATTTACTAGAAGTGAGAGAAGTAGAGGGAACTCAAATCCCATTTTTGAAGCTTTGCAGAGAAATATTTTTTCTTATATTATTCCTTCTAGGCGAAGGGCTAGGAGCCGACCAACCTCACCTACTAGAACACTTGTAAACCACTCTATTGCTCAAATACTTGTTCTACAAGGGACTTCCTTACCAGCTGCAGTTAACTTTCCCATCACCATGGGTAATCCGCAACCTGTCCCTTGGGTTGTTGCTATTGGTCCTCTACAATTAGGAAATAACTTGCATGATTTTCCTAAAGGGTCTCAGAAGAATTTGCCTAAGTTTAGTGGGGATGGTAAAATTTCACTAGAGGAACATATTGATGCCTTTTTTGCTACATGTGGTGTTCTCGCAGTACAAGAAGAAGATGTTGCAGTCAGGTTGTTTATGGAATCTTTAATAGATGCATCGACACAATGGTTTTACCAACTACCGCATGGATGCATCACCAATTGGGTTACTATGCACACCAAGTTTGAGGCTAGAGTCAAAGGTGCAAATGATGATTTAATGCTGCTAGCTCAGGTTACTCATTTGAAAAAGGAGGCAAATGAACCCATGAGAGATTTTGTAGCCAAGTTTAACATAATAATAAATCGGATCACGGTTGATAAAAGACCCTCTATAGAAACACAAAAATGTTTCTTCATCAATGCACAACACCCAAATATTGGCCTTCTTTTGAAAAGGCGGCCACAAAATAATCTTGAAGCTACACAAGCATTGGCCGTGGAACTGGAGGATGATTTTATCTCTGTCGAAAAATGGAAAAAGGAGTTGCATAACAGTAAGGCACTTCCTACCACTTCTTCTAATCCTATGATTCAAAGATTAGCTAATGATATAATTTCCCTCAAGAGGAAGATGCCGAAAAGTAATCAGCTTTATCAAGATATACCTAGAAAAGCTAACCTTCAACTAGGGAATAAAACTTTGCCCTTGCTTCCGACTCAACAAAGGTCAACAAAGGTTGGCGATTGAAGCCCCTCCTCCTAACAACAAGAAGAATATGTGTGTCTTCCATCTCACAACTGATCATGATGGTGCAGATTGTCCTGAGATGAATAGGTTTATACAATTGACCACTACTAAGGAAGTCATAGAAGAGGTTACAGAGGAAGGAACATCATCCAATCAATATGGCGACTCTGCGAATGGATATTTAGAATATGAACCCGATGATGATTGAGGAGGAGATGTATACATCATTTTGGATGATGCTACTTGTGTTGCTATCACTAGAAGTCAACAAAATTCCAAGCAAAAAGGTATTCATAATTCTCCAAAAGTTTTACTCACAAAGGTTAGTGCAACCTCAAAAGGCGAAAATGATTCATCTAGTATAGTTAATAGTTCTTCAAGAAGTTCCACTATGTCATCCTTTGAAAGTCAATCTGGAGCTTTTGATATCATAGAATTTTGTAAATCTACCAAGATTCAAGTATCCCAAGCCGAATATTTAAAAATGAATCCTAAAGAACTAGATAGGCTAATTGAATATGTTAGGCCAAGGCATTTTGAATTACATGCAAGCTTAGATGAGACAATAGTTAAGCCTCAAGATCCAACTACTGATGTTGTATCTTGCAGTAAGGCATCTTCTTCATCGCCCTCTGATCTGAAACCATACCCTTTCTATGTCTCTTTATTTGTGAATGGATTTAGGGTTAATAATTGCATCATTGATTCAGGTGCCTCTGATAATGTTATGCCTGCACAAATTGCTAAAGCTTTGGGGTTAGAGATGACCAAAACATTTGGAAAATGCTACTCAATGGATTCCAAGCAGGTTCCCTTGCTCGGAAAGATTAAGGATGCTCAAGTAGCACTTTCCGCTTACCCTAATAAGTGACTCAGACTCACCATACTAGTTCCGAACATACCTGCTAGCTATGGTATTCTCCTAAGAAGAAGTTTTTGCAAAGATTTGGGTGGATAAATACAACCAGATTGGTCATATGTAACCATACTAGTTGGTAAAGAGAAGGTGCATCTTGAACCTGAATCAAAAGCAAAGATAACAGTGCTCAAGTCTGAAGACCCTAAAGCTCAAATATTATACAAAGAGAACGAATTTGGGAACTATATGCTTTTCTCTGGTGAAGAAAATGGAAATGCTTTATGTGTCTCACATTCAAAATCTGAGCTCTGGATAATGGAATTTGATGGAAGCTATTCTCATGCTGGTTCAGGAGCAGGTGTTGTTCTCATTTCTCATTCTGGTGAGAAATTCTCTTTTGCATATAAATTGGAATTTGATAGCACTAATAATACCGCCAAATATGAAGCTCTTTTGTTGGGTTTAATTGAGGCTAAGGGTATGGGAATTAAGATGCTCAAGGTTTTGGGGGATGCTGAACTCATTGTTAAGCAAGTTTGAAGTGTCTTCACCGTTAAGAATGAAAGGCTAAAGCATTACATGAATCGAGTCTGGGATGCTATCAATAACTTTGATGCTTTTTCATTTGAGGCCATCCCTAGGGAACTTAACACGAAAGCTGAATCGTTAGCAGTCTCAACTTCTCTACTCCTTCCACATCCATAATTCAAAGATAAATCTTATAGAATTGAGTTAATTTATCGACCAAGCATCCCTGATAATGTCAACCATTGGAAGGTTTTTGAAAATGATAAGCAAATCCAGACTTTCCTAAAAAATGTTGGAGCTTTTGCTCAAATATTCTTTGAAGGAAGTGACCATCAGTGTAAGGATTTTTGCCCGGATAATGTAACTGATCCCCAAGATAAGGTTATTCAATTAAAAGGGAATAATATACCCAAAGGTTTGGTTTCTCTTGAATATTTATTTGATTGCCATGACCAGTCCATCAAGAAAAAGATGAGTAATTTTGTTGCACACTCTAATAGATTTGAAGCAGTGAACATTGGAGATTCTGCTTCTCCCAAAATAGTATATATTGGTAAGTGTTGTTCCCTAGAAGAAATAAAAAAACTAATAGCATTGCTAACAAAGTATAAGGAGGTCTTTGCCTAGTGTTATGATGATTTGAAGAATTTTATGAATGACAAATTTCAGCATCATAAACCACTTAAGGAAGGGAAAAATTCCTTTATGAAAAAACAAAGGACTTATAATCCCATGGTAATTGATGCCATCTTCAAGGAGATTGATAAAATGCTAAAGGAAAGAATCATATACCTTATACATCATTCAACTTGGGTGGAAAATATTGTTCTAGTGCACAAGAAAAATGGGGAGATTCAAATATGTGTTGATTTTAGGAATCTCAATCAAGCATCACTAAAGGATAATTATCCTTTACCTAGCATGGATAATATTTTGCAAATAGTTGTTGGCTCAGAGATGATGTCCATGTTAGACAGATTTTTCAGGATATAATCAGATCAGTGTCTCAAGAGAGGATCAACATAAAACTGCGTTTACTACACCTTGGGGAACTTTTGCTTATAATCGAATGCCATTTGGACTTATTAATGCAGGAGCCACATTTCAAAACGCAATGGATTTATCTTTTGGTGACCTCCAGAACAAAATTATAGTCATTTATCTTGATGACTTGATAGTGTTCTCTAAGAAAAGGGTTGATCATTTCTAAGATCTGGAGCGGGTCATACAAAGGTGTGTAGAACATGGCATTTCTTTGAATCCTAAAAAGTGTATTTTTGATGTTATAGAAGGAAAACTCTTAGGCCACATTGTGTCTAAAGAAGGCACCAGAAAAGATCCAGACCGAGTTAAAGCTATCTTGCAGTTGAATCTTCCTTCAAGCTGAATTGGTGTAAAGTCTTTCTTTGGCCAGGTAAATTTCTAGAGAAAATTTGTTCTAAACTTTTTTGAGATTACTAAGCATATTGTAGACATGGTGAAAGAAAAGCTGAGCTTTAAATGGAATGATGCTGGGAAGAAAGCTTTTGAAAACATTAAGGAAGCAATTTCCTGAGCCCCTATTTTGGTCAGTCCAAACTTTAAAAAGGATTTCATTATTTATTGCTATGTTTCAGAACACACCACGTTTGCCATACTATTACAGGAGAATGAAGATAAAGTTTAGGCACCTATTGCTTTCATGAGAAAACCATTAAAGAAGCATGAGCTTAATTACTCTCCTATTGAAAAGCATGCCTTTGCAGTGGTCAAAGTAGTTAAGCAATTCCGGCTCTATATTCTTCACTCACACTCAGTGGTTTATGTACCGGACCCAACTGTCAAAAGCATATTGACCCAACACGATCTCTACTGCAATAGGAGAGGTAGTTGGATAGCTAAGGTACAAGAATATGACCTAGACTTAAAGCCTACTAAGTTAGTAAGAGGAAAAGGACTTTGTAAGTTGATGGTAGAGAATTCGAAGGAAGAAGAAGAAAACGAAGATCTGCCATTGGTATTAAATGTTAGTCTACAAGATGAATGGTTCTCTAATATTGCTTATTTCCTTACTTATGGGTAATGCCCAAATCACCTCTCAAGCAAACCAAAAAGAAATTTAAAGTTGAAGGCAACTAAGTATGTTATCTGGGATGACACCTTGTACAAGAGAGGTATAGATGGAACCTTCTTAAAATGTGTTGATAAAGCTCAACAAGAACGATTGCTTAATCTTTTCCATAATAAGGCCTGTGGTGGTCATTTCTCTTCTACTGTAATCGCTTTCAAGATCCTAAGACATGGGTATTACTGGCTTGGGATTTTTAAAGACGCCTATCACTGGGTTGGTAAGTGTGATAAATGCAAAGTATTTATAGGAAGGCCTCAATTAGCAGCCTTGCCACTCAAACCTGTAGTTATCAATGGACCATTTCAATAGTGGGGGCTTGATTTTATTGGTTCAATTAGTCCACCATCTAGCGCATGTCATACCCATATTATCACGACTACTGATTACTTCACTAAATGGGTGGAGGCAATTCTAGTTAAAATAACCACTTCTAAGGTAGTTTGTGATTTTATCAAAGAAAACATTTTGGTCAAGTATGGAGTTCCACATAAACTAGTCACTGATAATGCCACCAGTTTTTCATCAATTGAATTCTCACTATTCTGCTATGACTATGGGATCTCTATTTCCCATTCAACTAATTATTATCCATAGGGAAATGGTCAAGCAGAATCAAGTAACAAAAATTTGATAAATATTATCAAGAAACTAGTCAGTGACAATCAGAAGGACTGGCACAAAAAGTTATATGAAGCTCTGTGGGCAGATCAGATAACTCTGAAACAAGCTATTGGAATCACTCCCTTTGAGTTGGTTTATGGAGTGGAGGGTGCACTTCCCCTTTCATTGGAATTGCCAGTTCAAAAATTGCAAACTGCTATAGAAGAAGTTGAGTTCAGTGATTCTTTAGAGAGAAGGATTTTGTACCTAACCAAGCTACAAGAACAACGTGAAGAGATGGTCGACAAGATAACCGTGCATCAAGCTAGGGTCAACAATATTTTTGACAGGAAGTCCCGACCTAGAAAATTCATGCTTGGAGATTCAATTTTGTTGTGGGATAAACATAGAGAACCTAAAGGTGCCCACAAAAAGTTTGATTCACTTTGGATTGGCCCTTTCAAAATTATTTAGGAACTCAGGCCTAATACATTTTAGCTGGCATACCCCAATGGGACCCCTCTGCCCATTCCTTATAATGGGAAAGATTTAAAGCTATATCAACTGTGATGGACTTCATGGCCTCCCCTCCTTTGTACATAGTTAGTTTTAGGTTTGGGTTTTGGGTTTTGTTTTCCCCTGTTTGTTTGTTTTCTCGCTGCTAGAGAGTATATCTTACCTTGATTGACTCCGTTGCCCAATAGATAAGACATTGATTCACTTCCTTTAAATATGGGTTCATCGCTTCATCCTTATTAGTCTTCATCCCCAGTCAAAGCCAGTGTTACCATTATTTCATTCCCCATCTCATTAAGTTTTCCGCTAACCCATATAATCCTTTATTTAAATGCGGGCAGTCTTTTATGTCATTATTCTAACTCGGGCGGGGTTTTTCATAGTTTGTTGAACTTCTTACTTTGCTGCTCGAGACCCCTTTGTTTCTTTCAAGTGTTACATAGGGTAGTGTTTTATGTACTTGATTGAACTTCATCCTTAATATAATAGTTTTGAGCTCAGGCGGCCTTTTTCAGTCGCGCTCAAACTTGGGCGCATATTTCTGAAGTTCTGCGAACCTTTTTTATAACCGCCCATAGACATTTGTTTTCAAATTTTCAAAGGACAATTATATGGGGAATTTTGACAGTGATTGCTACAACGTGTCATAATTCTAAATTGGGAAATTAATGCCCATCCACCCCCATGTTCTTCCATGTAGTTGTGGTTAATAAAATAGCAGAATGAGAAAAAATTCTTGTCGTGGCAATAGTTGGGAAGAGCTGGAGGAAGCGTGTAGTTCAAATTGTAGAGATCATCACCAAAGGTATAGTTTATCCATTATAACTTGTTTTCTGAATTATTTTGTATTCAAGAAGTATGTATTGTTGAAAGCTACAATTGAACATGGTGAGGGTTAAATACACAAGTTATGAATATGTATCTGGTTTAACTCATGAGGGGCTTGAGATTGGTGACACTCAGCTAGGGCCGGTTAACCTAGATGAACTAAGAAACAAATTTAATCAACCCAATCATCCACCTATCATTGAGAGGGTAAGGGGTAGTGGATTGATTGAGGCTGTCGCACTCCCGATAGCCATGTAGAGTCCTAAATTAGTGTTGGAGTGCATCAGGCATTACAATTCATAGACATGGGAGGTTAGGATAGAGGACAATAGGTTGGTTTTGAAGATTCAGAGGTCTACTTTCATGTCATGTTTGAGGACTCCAGAGAGGGAAGAATATTCACTAATGGACATGACCAATTCTCAGATTGAATTCACTGCCAAAAAGGGGATTTATAGGAATGTGATAGTGAAGAATTGGTTAGTTAAACCCAAGAAGGATAAATCGCAGTTACCTCGCAACCTGCATAGAAATCACCTCAAAAATGAAGTAGTTGACATTGTTGTGTTGTTGCATAGGGTTAGGGGCAATGAGAATTCCCACAACTTTGAGGAGTGGATGTACTTCTTTATCCAAATTATACTAAGTGGAGAACAATTTTTCAACTGGGCTGAGATCATTAGTAATCATATACATGAAATGATGTCACTTTTTGTTATGAATAGGTTATTTTTCATGTCATCTTACCTAATATATCCCCTTGTGAGTACTTGAACTTGGCCCGGATTAAGGCCAAGTGACCTACCACCAGAGAAAGTACCAATCTACGACTACTTTGATAAGCTTCAACTTCATAAAAGTTTATTTCATTTCAAGAGAATTGCTGATACTTTCACCATGAGGTTGGTCAAGCAATTGTAGGGATATCCAACAATAAGATTTTCTCCGGAGGCCATATAGTTTTTGAATTTCTATGGTTGCCATTTTATCCAATTTCAAAGGTTTTCTTATATAAGAGTGGGAGGATATGCAAGCTTTCCCATTAAATTTCCCAAGTATCCCGAAGATAAATGGGTAGTCATTGAGGTCAGTAGGCAATTAGCTGATGTGTATAGATTATGTCAAGACAGAAAAAGACTTACTGTTAGTTTTCCATTTAGATTTGGTGCATACAACTGCCAATCCATGTCTGATGCCTTGAACATTGAGGCAAAGCTATCCAAGTATAATATGCCCTCATATGATGAGCGTTTTCCTTTTGACCTGAAGGACTATGTAAAAGAAAATATGAAATTAGGTCCTTTCAATCACCAACCCAACCTTGAAGACTATTGGGTTGATTGTTTTGATGAATATGAGGTAAGGAGGAGAAGCTGGATGAGATTGAGAGTAGAACAGATAGTTATTTATGACTTGAAGTGGGATTTGAGAGATGTTATTGAAGATGGGTCTAATATGATTGACCCAGTATATACTGGACTCATAGAAAGCAGGCCCATCCCTGCCATGGATTGAAACTTCAAGGAAAAATAAATTATTGAGGCAAGAACTGCCGATGTTCTCACTAGAACTAAGGAATGGGTAACTAAGAAGAAAACCAAACAATCTCACCCTTGTACTAGATCAAAGGATTCACGGGCTGTTGAAGGTACTTCCCAGGCCTCTGCCAACAAAAAGTCAACCAATAATGTCCCTTAGTCTTCAACAACAGGTGCTCGGGGAAGTGGTGATGATGATCCACTAGACAGAAATGTGTACTCACAAACTTGTGGGGATGCTATTTGTAATTTACCTATCTTGGAAAAAGGGAACGAAGGAGAAGAGGAAGAAGGGTTAGAAATTTTAAATGTTGATTCCCCTCCCTCTCTAGATGACTCACCTGTTAGAGAGATAAACCCTTCTTAGGAGCCAGGGGCAATTGCTTCTGTAGAAGATACTCCTCCAATTACTCAAACTCTACTTGCGTCCCCAGGCTTCAAAGCAACTAAGGTTACAACAACCCCATCATGGCTAGAAGATTCATTATCCTGGAAAAGGAAGGCCATACAATCAAGCCTTCCTAAGCAAGATATGGTAAATCAGCTGCTACAAAGCACTTCAACTCCTAAGCCTAAGAAGCTGAAAACCACTGCCATGCTTATGGATGATACTGAATCAGAAACACTTCAACTAGAGATTGCGCACCAATCTATGAAGAAAGATGCTTCACAAGCAACAACAAGTGATTTTGAGGTGAATAGGGTTGACCTTGGACCTCCAACCAGAGATGGAGATGTTCAAATTTTCTAGGTTTCGGCAACCAGAATGGTGGAAAGATCAAACAAAGATAAAGAAAGCAAGGATGAGTTGAAAGCTTAGGTTTGAAACTTGACTGCTTATTTGAAATCCATTTTTTGAGGTTGTTCCTCAACCCATTTCTCAAGCATAGGCTTCTATTAAATCTCTCACTATGGTTGGAAAAGAAGCCCTAAAAAAAAAAATAGTTAGAGTCTAAGCCGAGCCATAGATGACTGGAATGAGTCCCTTATCAAGAAGGGAAGCCTTGTTATTTCTGAGTCTTTAAAACATTTTCAAGAAGCAAATACCCTGAGAGCTACTTTGGGAGATGATATTATTGCCATTGAGAAGGAAGAGAAATTATGGATAAATTATCAGATTGAATTGAAACTCTTGATCGGCTCAGATATGGAAAAGTTGGTCGCAGATCAAATCATATCAAATGCTTCAGATGCTCGCTTTTTGTCATGGGCTAAAGGAGTAGAATGGAAATTGTAGGTTGCCAAGCAGAGTTTACAAAAACTTAAGGAGGTCATAAATAAGTGTGATGCCATTTCAAACGAAGCATTGAACACTCTGATAACCCTTGGTCTATTACAGGATAAAAATGGGATCAAAGATAATGTAGACATTAGAAGTTTAACCTCCAATTTCCAGAAAACGGTTAAAGAAGCTCTTGATATATCCACTTCCAATGTTGAACATTTACAGAAGCTAAGCGAATTACACTCGGTATCATCTCAGGCCATTGATCACTTGAAAATTTGTGAACAATGCATGGAAACGGCCAAAGATACCGATCTGACGTGGAAGGTGAGGATGACAAATGTAGCTATCCCTCAACACAAAGACCTAATGCTTGTCCTGAAGACCTTCCAAGCGTGGCGGAAGAGACCTTTGGCGACCCAGGAGGCTAGAAATGAAGCGATACCGTCATAGTGACCTATCTCTTCTTGATTCCTTTTATGTGTCTTTTGATTAACGGGCTATGAACATGAAGAGGCGAAACTCATTCACCTATTTAAAAGATGTTATTTTTTTTCAAATTCTCTCTAGACATTATTCTACAAACTTTTGCTCAGTACTATTGATGAATGAAATTACCATTTTGTTTGTGTGCAATTTGTTTGAGCTTATGTGTTTCTTAAATCTTTGTGTTTAAGAATATATCTTGCATATCTTGTCTTGGTATGAGAAGTGCAAATTTTACATCTGGTTTCATTTCTTGTATGGTATTGAGTAGATGTTTTACTTATGCTAATTAATTAGTCTTTGTGCTAATATTTTCTATTACTGCCCAAGCACCCGGTACTTGGAATTTTCTAATATAAGGTTTACCTTTCCTTCTTTTTGGTTAAAAGCATACACGATGTTTTACTTTCTTTGTTTTTTAAATTCATTGTAAATTTTGTGAGGGCATTGTACCTCGAGAAAAATTCAGAGGATATTGATCTTGTTTAAAGATAGATATTCAGAGTTGTTGGTTAATTTCTTGCACTTTATGGTATACTGATTTGTCAATTCTTGCGAGTGTAAATTTGTTAGCCAACATTATCATAATCGGCCTCTTGCTATTAGCTTCCCAAAGCAAGCTTATTATCAATTTAAGAAAGGTATTCAAAAATTCAAAGATATCTAGGATTTTAACACATTTGATTGGGCTTCTTGGCATTACATCAAAGAGCAGTATGGGTTGAATGAAAAGTTCAAACATTTTTTGATATTTGTACAGTCCTTGGTACCTGTTGATCTCTCTATGAAGCTTTGTACTCCCAGAGATTGTAAAATTTTCAAGGATTGAAGATGGTTGTCATTTAGTTCGATCAACTGTTTTCCTTTGAAGAAGGTTTATTCTCAAATCCTTTCTTGTTGGCCTCTTACTCCTCACCTTAATCATAAGTGGAAATGTAGATTTAGTGCCAAATTTTAGATGAAAATTAGTGCTCAAATATGGAAGTCAAACGCTAATTATGATACACAAGTTTTGGCTTGGAAAATTTTACATTGCAGACTACTTGTTGGGGATAGATTGAAATATATGATGGTTCAGCAAAATAGTTTCCCATTTTGTCTTTGCACTGAGAATATGAAACATATATTTTGGGATTGTATTTTTGTTAAGTAGTAATGGTCAGTTGTGTTTAATAATTTTTCACCTATCTTCTTTCATGTTCTTAATTGGAAAGAGGCTATCCTTGGTTTGGGAATGCGCAACAATGTTATTGTTGATTCTATTAGACAGGTTATTTTGAGGCATATATGGAAAACTAGATGTTATCCAATGTTTTCTAAAAGCTTTCATCAACCAACCGAGACTTTAAGGCTTTACTCTAACATTTTTCTTCAGGTGGTTTTTTTGTTCTCATAGCTTCCAATTTTATGCAAGAAGAATATGACGCCAAAGGTCATCTTCAACAAATTAAAGACCAAGTGCTGCAATTTCAGTCGGCTAGTAATGTTTGACAAAGTAAAATTGTTCAATATATGTAATGAACTCACAGTCTTCTAGCTGCTATGTTTTTTGTGATGATTAGTCATGTTCATTCTTTTCAGCTGCCTACTGGTAGCTCTTATTATTTGTAATCTGCTTTGTTTCAATAATAAAAAAAAAAAACATTCTAGGTCCATAATAATAAACTCATTAGAAACTATATTTGAATTATTGAAACTTACCAATAGGAAATAGTGAATAAATATTATTTCAAATATTATGGTGATGGAAAGTGACATTTTAAACTACTAAATTTTATAACACACCATTTTAAAACCATTATTTCAAGTGTCTAGTCCAATATTTCAAATAAGAGGTAAAATTAAATCCAAACTAAATCAACTTAGATTTTGGAGCAAAATATCCATATTCAATCCTACATGCAATCTAAAAAGTTAAACTCAAGAATTTAGAGCTTGCATATTGATTAAACAAAGACCAAGCCAAATTTCACAAAATAAAAAATCAAGTTGAAACCATGTAACAAATTATCCATACCCACTCATGAAATAGATTTCACACACAAAATATATTCTATTTACGCACATGACTCATAGGTAGTACGATCAACAATACATTCAACTCACAACTCAAAGATTGAGAGTTATTGCAATCAGAAAGTAAATGAAACTCAAAGCAAATCAAATGTTCCTCCCTCAACTACAACATGGTGGATTCTCCAGGAATCGAACCCTCGTTGAATGGTTCTTTACCCAGATATAGGGGTCGTATTCCTCTCTTTGACGGTTACCGATCAGTTGCAGTAATGCTTTCTTGTCGCCTAACTATCCATCTTGAAAACCGATGATCGGGAAATAATAAATAGCCGGAATGATTACATCGCTAATTATAAGACTTCAAGCGATTTCTGAGCATTTCTTGATTAAACTCCTGCCTCATGGCTATCAATTCTTGAGCGGTTTGCATGCCTCACAAATTAAGCATTAAATAATTGTCACATAAGTGCAAAAGAAGCGCACGTGAAAGCTATCTAGCAAAACCATCAATTGGAAATATAACTTAAATTCCAGTCATATCAACGATTAATTTCAACCGCATTGCCATCCTATCACCTTGATCATCCTTAGCTCAAATGTCTCACCAACCCTTTATAAATTCAACAGGTACCACCTCACTTCGCCAACCTGAAGTGTTAAACATGGCGAGTGCTCAGAGTGATGGAATGTCCATGAATAACTTCATTGTCATTGAAGAGATAGAATGTAGCCCTCTTCAAGTGTTTATCTGACCAATTGAAAGAGGTCTTCATTGTTCAAAGTGAAATTGAAGAGGTGTTATGCAGCATACTGGGAGAAGCGTTTTTTAACCAAGTGCATGTACACAATGCAACGCTCTTGGAGCGTTTTGTGTACACTATCATTTGCACCTTCGGGTGTCGTAACTGGAGAATGAGAGTAGCAAAGCAACTAGTTCAACCTGAGTTTCTCCGCCGAGTGAATGTAGCCATTGTTGGCCTCAACAACTACCCATGAAGCGGACTAGTGGGTGACACCATTTGCATTGCGACCACGACTCCAAATGGAGCCACCAAAAAAGCAGTGACCCTTCTCCACACGAGGTTGGTGAGGAACAACATGGGGCTATTTGCCCAATTTTTGTTGTCTCATGAGAAACTGCTATCTCCTACCCAGATAGAGTGCCTTCAAGTGGTGGTGGAAGCGATCTGTGTGCTAATGTTTGCCCTTTGTGCATGAAGAAATTGTCGTTTTGATATTGTTTAGCACCTTTTTTGTAATTGACAGAGTTTTGTATTTCCACCAAATATACATATATATTAAAATATATTGTTTTGTATCTCTAGTGTCACCTCTCTTTTTTATGAACAATTTTGTGTTTGATTTTGGTTAAATTTTATGTATTTGAATGGCATCTATTTATTCATTTCTGCACAAATGGCTTGTTGTTTATCTGGAATGCACCTAAACTATACTTCGATGATATTATGGGGAATTCACAAAATTGAACAAATCACCGCTAGAGTTTTAGAAACTGCTCCAATTCTCGCCTAGCTTGAAAGACTTCAAAACTTATCGCCAACAATCTTTTCAACAAATTCATAAACATTAATTATAGACCACTAACCTTTTGAAAGAATGACTTAAGAGTATTGAGAAGTTATAACAATACCTTAAAACACCGCTCGGCTTAAAAAAATAGATAAGTAAAAGACAAAGGCAGTAAAGTGGGAAGTTAGACAAACTAATGAAAACACTGCCCAAGTTAGGAATACTTAATAAAACAGCACCTGGCTTAAAGACTTAAACGAAATTTTGACATGGGGCAGCCAATTTTAAGAGAGGGACCCAAAATATAAGTAACAAGACATAAATAGCTTCAACTATTTTTCTAGAGTTCTTTGAAATCTTTTAATGTTACATATTACAATACAATAATATATGTTAGCATCCTTCTACTTTCAATCTTACACCAAATTCAATCAACAAATAGTTAGCAAATTACAGCCCACAAGCTTGGTAACAAAAATCATTGGCCACGTAGTTAAAATGCTAAAGAACTTTAGGTGAAACCAAATGAATGATCCTTCCAGTTTAAAATTGTGAATTTATTAGAATTTTGCAACAACCAACTCCAGCACAAATGTTATTAATGCAAACATTTTGCATGCTCAAAATGGATAGCCTTACAAATTTGGTGTATTTGGTTCTTGCACACACAAACATTCATTGTCAAATTACTTTTTGGAAGATTTTTTCTTACATAATGAGCTAATTTATGAATGACAAGGGTCAAACTTCTGTCGGTGGAGCTTGAACTTGGGACAATGAAACTCTATTACTTCAGATTACACAACGGCTTATGATACAAATCTGGTGTATTTGGTTCTTGCACACACAAATATTCATTGTTGAATTACTTTTTGGAAGATTTTTTTCTTACATAATGAGCTAATTTATGAATGACAAGGGTCAAGCATCTGTCAGTGGAGCTTGAACTTGGGACACTGAAACTCAAATATTACTGCAGATTACACAACGGTTTATGATTATCATGCATAGCATACCATTCCAATTTGAAAAGAAGGATTTCATAGTGAGAGATTACCTCCTCTGCAATGTTCTGAATTGAGAAACTACTTTCAATCACATGGATATCTAATTCATGTCACACTATAATCATTCACCATCCAAATTGTTTTAGGCAGAAGTATATTTGTGATGCAGTTATGAGTTAACAGATGGCATGGATATCTCTAGCATTTCATATTTCTCTCACCTACAAATGGTAAGAAAAAAAAAAAATGGGCATCTCGAACCAGAATAGAAAGGGAAGAGAGCATTCAACTTTACAAACCATATCCTCAGATTAACCAACCAAAGTATGACAAATATTGATTTCAAATAAACTGCAATACTTTCATATCAACCACCAAACATGTATTAAATAACCTTTGAAGAGATGTGCAAAAGGCTAATCATCACAGATAAGTTACAGAAAAGTGATTGAACCAGAAGGGGGTCTCATTATAATGCCATCTTTGGTTCCCACTTCAAGTATTTTCCAAGGACAAATCCGCCATTTTTAAGCAAATGATCCAAATTCAGGCATAAAAGAAATAGCAGAATATTAACAATTCTCTTGATGCCTGTGTTGTTACCTTCTAGAGAATAATTGCCTCTCACAGGCCCTGGACCTGGAATTCAGACAATAATATTATAGTAATTGGTTTTAGCTTGGTTTTCTGGAATAACTTGGTCTTTACTCATCACCAAGAAGTGTAGATAAAACTAACTGCTGAACAAAGTTTGCCCTTTGAGTTGCCTGTTTTATCTTTTGTGCCCTCTCTTCTGAACTCAAGGATGGCTCGTTACTGCAAAATGGTAATATAATCAGAATTGTGCCAGAATAATTTCCATACAGAAAAATGTATTATCATGCAGCAAAAGCGAAGTGCAGATGCAGATATAATTGACAAATAAAAACAAACAGTTACTTCAGAAAGCTATTAAGAAACAATTGGAACAGGCTTAAACATACATGTAGAGGCTTGCAGATACAACAAACAAAAAATACTTACCCCACAATATGTGAATAATTGCAAAACAGAAGACATTTAACTTAGATAATGTCTTACCAGACATTTATTTCAGAAGCCCATCCCGATATATATTCATTAACTTTCATGTCAGATTTCTTGATTCCTAGTCCTCTGAATGGAGAAGCACATTCACAGATTTTGTGATGTCTAGTATTTAGCAACAGACATTCAGGGAACATATACGTCAACTCCACCACACATTGAATTAGAAGACAACGATGAAAATATCAAAACTCACAAAAGAGTTTGAAAAGTTCAAGCCTGACATGTAACATATGATTTATGACATATTTTACATGTAATTCCTAGTTAGTCTATTTGGCATATTAAAAAAAATTATTGTATTTGAAGTTTTGAACACACTGCTTTCCAAACACTAGTACTGGGCATGTTGTCTGATTAAAGAGATAAAATAGTTATCTTCATGGATTCAGTCACGGCCACATACACTTATCTCCCGATTCCCTTCGCTAGTCCAAGAAGCTTCAGGCCTCCTCCTCAGGTCGTGGATTTATTCAGATGCAATATTGTCTCCACTTTTGGCAAGATCAACTTGAATCAGGACAAGGCTGTTCAATGCTTATGTTATTGTCACCTGGGCATATGGTATTTAAAATTTACTTTCTAAATCTTGAACTGCAATTACCAATGTTGAAAAATATATTTCCTTCTGTTTGCTTTGTTTTTAACTAATAGGAATTACATCAATATCCATCATTTTTTGATCCCCAATTAAAGCAATCTTTAAATCCAACATCCCAAACCGATAGGTAAAACTAAAATTACAGCCACTTCTGCTACAATAATTTGGACTTTCGAATTTAGGTACCAGATCTTGAGGATAGATAACTGATTTATCATTCTAATATTATGAATCATTGTTTGAAAACTCAGCAGGTACTCTCCAAGTAGACGAGTACTCGCCAGATTTGAAACTGGCTGAGTAACTCGGTGAGTTTGACAAAACAAAAGCAGAAAAAATAGTCAAAAAGTTCATGTTTTTGCTCTATAAATGCATAAACACCCCTCAGTTCCTCACATGGCAGTTGGAGAGCAAATAATTTTAACAAAAATGTGTCAAATACCTAATTTCTTCCTTAATTGATAAAATTGTGAAAATGGTGTGCAAGATGAAGTTTTGCGTGGTTTCAAAGGCCTTAATTTGGGCTTGGTGGCGAGGTGCTGCCCCTTGACCCTGCCCTGTTTCGAAATAGGGAATCCGCCAGGGGCACTGCCCCCGGACCCCAAGGCGCGTTGCCTCAAGACCTCTACGAGGTGTGTTGCCCCTCGACCCCATTGGGGGCGTTGCCCCCATACCCCCACGAGGGGTGCTGCCCCCAAACCCCTACATGCTGCTAGGAATTTTTCCCCAAACCCCCACAAAACTCATTTGATTCATTTTGTAGCTATTTTTTGCATTAAAATTTATATTTTTTCAAAAAATTTGAGTGTTTTTAGGGTGCCGAGTTTTTCCAAGTACTCTCCAAGTCCGAGTTTGCAAACTATGTTATGAATCTTGAACCATCCAATTTCAAAGGTTGCTAGATGACAGCTGTTAATAAATATATAAAGGATACTTGAAAAATTAAGAAGACATGCTTCATGAACAAAATGGTTGAATTGGGCAGAAAACTCATGGAGCCTTTCAGACATTTAAATTGCATAATTGTGCCTGTGAATTGTTTCATTGCATTGTGATTAATTAAGTTAATCTGCAAATTTCTATTTGTTACCATGCTTCAAAGCCCTTAATGCAATCAGATTTTTTCCTACAGCAAGAAAGAGATTCAGAGCTGCTGCAACTTTAAATTGGATACAAGGAAATGATGCTTCTATGACAAAAAGATAATATTTTCTAACCCCTGAATTATGAGAGACATAGTTACTTCAGCCCCAAAATGAACGTTGGCCACTTGAGAGAAGAATTGGAGGAATAAGTTTATGTCAGATTATCATACTGAGAATATGAGAGGATTTCTCAAGGTTGTACAAAGGCACAAAATAACTGCAACATCTGACATTGTAATTTGCTTTGGCACAGACAAATAAAGGAGGGAACATCGTTATGAGAACTAATACTTTTAATAACTCTGGCCATTCATGCCTACACATAGTAAAGTTCGTTTTTGCCATTTTAGGCACAGAAAAAGTTGTATTTGTGAGTTTATTGTACGGTTTAGTAAGTTGTTTTCACAAGGCTCAGATATCATATGTTATCACCAAATTTATCCATGTTGTAATTAGGAGGCAGCTGAAACTAATCTTTCACACACCCACATAAGCATGTGTATAACGTCTCTATACGGCTTGAGTTGGCCACATGTTGATAGCATGTGTACTCCATAATGGCAATCACATGTTTAAATCTGGACAGGATTAGGGTTGTACACCTCAAAACAATACGAGTTAGATAGTAAAAGCAGTTCCCTTGTGGCATGCTTACACTAGGATGGTCACATACACCATTTTGGTATCTTGCTTGGAACTGAACTAAATACTACCTCTATTTCTTTTAACAAAACAAATAAAAGAGACTAACTTCAGAGTGTCTACGGATATTTTAAGACATCCATTCTGCTCTTGCAGTCCCTTGGTAGTTGGTTCTGAGTTGGTATTCATACTTCAAATGAATGCTTGTTTAACTGATGTACCGTCTGAAAATTTATTTTAGTGGCAATATAATTACAATTTAGGGTCTTTCTAGATATATTTATTTTAGAGATATTCAAACATCTAGGTTGTATTATGCTTATAATCTACTATACAATTTCGAGGAAATGTCCAAGTAGAACCCATACATTCTAAATGAGGAACTTGTGCTAAACCCATGCTCAGATGTTAGATCAGAAACTTCTTGATCAAGTTTGTACAAGTCTTAAAAGAAAATTATGCAAACCATATGCTTAGCTAAATGTTACGCATCATATTATTGGGTTATGAAACTACAGAGATCTCCCTTAATTAAGATCTCATCTTTTAAAACAACCATTTCTCATATCGAAAGCTTTTCTGATAAGGAGACTCCATTTTGATCTTGCACTTAAGCCATCTTAGATTAACCAACCAGGGTTCCTAGAACTCGTTAATTTTGTAGAACATCTTTCCCTAAATGATATTCTTGCAGAGTGATGTGGATAATTTTAAATAATCTGTGCTTGACAATTTCTAAAAGAGTCGTCTCCAATGGAAATAACATGATCAAATGTTTGACAAAAGTCCATCACACTTCATTTCCACACCCCATTTAATAATAATAGTTTACAAGCTTTGGCATGCATAGCTCTAGTCATAATTGGCTTTTAATCTAAATTGATATATCATTTTCTTTCTGTAAACCTACACTTGAGTGAGCCACTGAGTAGACCAATTTCTCATAACACATTTTGAACGTATATTTTAGAGTAAGTTGTCAATGGGAAACCAGTAATTCCATACTTTTCTTAGGCAATAGAGCTGCATGAAAATTTCTAACATGAAATAGAATTTAGTGATTTCATCCTTTTGTGTCCCTCCAAATTCAAGAAAAGCTCTAAGCAATTAGCTTTCACCCTATTAGTCACTTTCAGACTCAAGTGTAAGATGTTGGAAAGTTGAAGTATCCAAGTCAGTTTACTCTGGCTCCTTATCCCACAACTTTGTGGGGGTCTGGGGGCAACGCCCCCGACGAGGTCAAGAGGCAGCGCCCTTTGCAAGGATCCAAAAGCAACACCCTTGGTCCGTTCCTTGTCACAATACAGGGCAGGATTGAGGGGCAGAGCCCCTGCCACCAAGCCCAAATGAAGTCCTTCAAAACTATATAGAGTCATATACCTTCATGGCACACACAACATTTTCATAATTTTTTAAAAGGCAACATCAAATGTGGAAATTTTTAATAATTTGCCTCCTTTCTTCAACTTCCAATAGTCGACAGATTTGTTTGAGTGAAAAGGCCTCTCTCAAGAAGACATAGTAGTTTTGTCAAGCAAGTACAACCATATAGAAATTTAGAAGCCAAAAGTTAATCTATTGAATGCAATTTTATATCAATGTTGGTATGTTCTTTCACAGATGTACTGTCATGCCCCCGAAATAGCAACACTAAAAACCCTAACATTGAAATGCAAATGAATAAATAAAATGAATAACAATATAAATATAAATATTAGCTATTTAAATATTATAATCATTATAATATGATACTAAAAGTATTAATAAAATATATAAAAAACTAATATAAAAATAAATATAATAACAATAAATTAAATTTATAAATATATTAGTAAAATAACAAACATGTAATATATTAATATAAAATAAAATATATATATATATATAACATAAACTAACACACATATTAATGGCAGCGATTATGTTATTAAAGAGCAATATGCAGCGATCGGGACTTTAGAAGGGCAGCGATTTAATTAAAGCAAAAGCAGCAAATTAATCAAGGGAAGTGCAGCGATCCCTTTTGAAGTTAAAATATATTTAATTAAATTAAATTAAAAGATTTAGGCCAGCGGTCAAGGGAATGGGTGTGACTCTTTACACAGAAAAGTTTGGGAGAGAGGTGTGACTCATCCTAGAAAAAGATATTAAAGAGAAGTAATTCTTAACAATTGGAAGGATAAGAAATCTGAATATACTTCTGAGTATAGCTGCAGATGGAATATCATTACATATGTATATATATAAATAGGTTCATATTAAACGATTATGCAATAATGATGCTTGCAGCAATTATTGAGTCTTATAAGTAATTATGATTTTCTAATATAAATGTGGATAATAGATCCTGATTCATTTGATTTACATTAAGCAATCATATGGAGGAGAAGAGGAAATGCAAGGAAGGGGAGCAGTTACAAGATCACTATCTAAGTAGACCACCACATGCTGGATGTCCAATGTGCCTGCCACTTGTGGCCACGAGGGTGAGTGTCCACTCTTGGGCTTAGATAGGAGGATTTCTGGGCACTCTACTGCAATTTCCTTTCCAACCTCTACGATGATTGATTGTTGGAGAAATCACAAATCATAAGAAGGATGGATAAGGCAACATGGATAGGGAATGTAGATAAAAGTTTACCCACTAAATAGGCCACCCCATGTTGGATGTCCAACGTGCCTGCCACTTTGGGCCAAGAGGGTGAGTGTCCGCTCTTGGGCTTAGTGGGGATAGCTTTGGGTGGACATATCATATTTCCTATCCAATTCCTTTTATGATTAGACTCCCATTATGCATGGTTTGAATAGATGAGACATTTATGTTGATCATATGAGTTATATTTCAATAATAGCTAGCATGATTACAGGACCTAAACCAAGATTTATCTTATGAAGGACAATTGGTAATTTCATTATTCTTAAATATAATGCATCTCTTATTTTAATTGGAATTGTGGTTTTAGGGCAAAATATAGAGATATCCCAAAAGGGGACATTACATGTACACTCCATTGGTGTGTCTCATTGCTCCTCGTTTCATGATGGGCTTTACAACTTCAACAACTCGAATGTTGCAGACTCTACAGTAGACTCTCAATTGGCCAAGCGCCTCAAGGTTAAATGTCTAACTCTACCTACAACAACTTTTGACCCAACTGTACCTTTGGAAAGTATTACACCAACCAAGCTGGATAATCTATATTATAGCGAGCTTCTCAAAAATAGGGGACTACTAACATTTAATTAGACCTTAATCACAAATCTGATACTTGAAAACTGGTGCAAATTAATTCAAGATACCCAACAATATGGCATAAGTTTGCTTATGTGATGGTGAGGATGGGTCCAAAGAAGTAAATCAATGCAAAAATTGCAGAAAAAACTTGACAAAAATCATGGCTAAACCCTGCCGAAAATCATGAACAAACCCTACCGAAAATCACACGAAAAAACCCTACCGAAGATCACATGTAGAAACCCTCTAGAAAAATTGCGATTAAACTAAAAAAATGGTGGAAATCAAAGAAAACTAATCGAAATTGACAAACAATGACATTTCATAAAAATCAGATTTTTAATAGGGAAAAATTTGAGAATTTAGCCATTTTGCAATCAATCATGAATTCCCTGATTTTATCCCAATTTATGTTGTAGTGTCCCCTTTTGAGAAATTCCTAAATTTAGGCCTGCAAAACAATAATAATCACAAAAAGTAAAAACTGATATTGGTAATAACAAGTATCAACTTTATGGTTATATTCAGATTAACACATAAAATATTAGAACATTGAGAGCAATACATCATAGCTAAAATATTAAATATTTAGATCTATAGTCCATAGCATTATCAATATTTGAATTCAAAGGCATCTTAACACCATTAATGATTATTCCAAGGCATATTCCTATAGCCAATCATATTAAGAATTCACTTGAAGTACGTGCGAACCGCAATCTCAAGGATTGTTGTCCTTGTATTGCAAGAGCATGGGTGGATCCCCATCCACCCATCCCGAGGTGGCGTACTTGAGGAGACCCTCAAGTCCAGGAGCACTCATCTGCCTCTTGGCCCACGAACATGGCAGGATCTCAGGTCCACTCCATCCCTCAATACACCTTGGAGGTGCTCCATCCTCCTTGATCAAGCCCAAGTGCACTCATTCACCTCCCGGCCCACAAGCACTTTATTTCGAGGTGGCATTCTTGATGAAAAGAAAGGCCGATACATTATCTCTTGTGAACTTGGAAGGTTGATCAAACTCCCTATTTGCAAACACTTCTATAAATTCAAAATAGATTGCTAAAGGAATCTATTATATTAATTGGTAATAAAATATCATTATACAATTATAATATATATGTATTACAATTGCATAATGATATTTTATTACCAACTAATATAATAGGGAGGCTGATCAACCTTCCGAGTTCACAAGAGATGAAGTACTAGCCTTTCTTTTTGTCAAGCATCCCACCCCTATTTGCGAACACTTCTATAAATTCAAAATAGATTGCTAAAGAAATCTATTATATATTAATTGGTAATAAAATAACATTATGCAATTATAATACATACATACATACTTACTAAAGGAATCTATTATATATTAATTGGTAATAAAATAACATTATGCAATTATACATACATACATACATATGCATGCACACATGCACACATACACACATATAGTTATTCCTAATTTATATTTTAAAACTTACTTCCCAATAATATTCTTGCTGAAAATAATATTTATTTCCAATAGATATCATATATTTTTTATTTTCCTTCTTTTTCCAATCTCACTCCCTTGATGTCTTCCTCCAATAAAAGGTCCTCTCTTTAATATCTTTCCCTTGAGGGGGAAAGTCGCATCCTTTCATCAATTATATCCCTTGCAAAAAGACATGCCTTTCCATAATGAAGCGCTGCCTTTTTTCTTTTAATTAATTATATTTTTTCCTTGCTGCAATTCTTTCAAACTTAATCAATCATTAGTAAGAGGCTATAGCTGTGATATTTTTGTGGCATGGGCATGACATATGCTTCTATGGTTCAAAGTATATAAAAACTACTACTTTTTATCTAACACCAAAACATCTTTGAATTTTTGATAAGTTACAAAGAGGAGGCTTGCGGCCTCCTTTAGAATCAATATAAAGCAAAGAATTTTATCTCTTTTTTCTTTGCATTTATTTCTTAAACCAAGATGTGGGTGGTTGTATAGACCTCTCCTTAGAATATATTATTCTCTTATTATTTAATGGTCAATGTAATGTTATGTCTAGTCTATTTAGCTGTTACTGTTTCTACAGTAACTTTTGGTAGGTAGATATATTTAATATCTACAGTTATGTAAGCTCTCTATATATTGTAACTTTTTCTCTTGTTAATACAAGTAACTTTTACCATTTACATGGTATCAGAGCAGAAAAAAGAACCCTAAAAATTTGTGGGCTTTACAAAAGTCATAATTCAAATTTTTTCAGGTTAGGGTTTCTGGGTAAAGTCGTGGCTGCTTTGTCTGAGATTTCTCAAGGGATTTTCAACTCTAAAATCGCGGGTCTTTTTTCTACTACGAAATTGAGGGCTTTGATCTGCAATTTTCGTCAGTATTTTCTCACAGAAAATTCGACCCTCTTGCTGGAAGTCGTGGTATTTCTCCTGCGTGCTAAAAACGCGTTTCTGGGCGAAAAAAATCTGCATTTTTATGGGATTTCAGATCTGAAAATCGCGTTTTTCTGTGAAATCATGTTTTTCGCATTTTTACCTGGTTTTTGAGCTCGGTGGACGTTTTTTTTGTCCTAGCTTGGTCGCCCCTCTACTCAACTTCAGTTTGCCACGATTTCGTGGAGTTTCAAGCCATTTTTCTGCATTTTTCTGGTCTTTTAATGGCAGCCTAGGGTTCAGAAATTTTTGTCCAGGGTTTTGACCCTCTGTTTCAAGGCGAAAAATTATTTTGCTTGCAGATTCCTTCTAGGTTTTCTGAGATCTCAATTGGGTCGGTCTTCAAATTTTTTGGGTACCTCATTTTCTGTGCCTCAGTTTCAAGTCGAAAAAATTTTCTGACTGCAGATTCCTGGTGGGTTTTTCAAGATCTCAACTGGGTTGCTTTCAAATTTTTCTGGGTACCTCGTTTTCCATGCCTCGAAATTTGTGTTGTCAAAATTTTATGGGTATTCTTCCATCCTTCTGGGTTTTTATTTATCTTTTTTGGATTTTCAGTAAAACCTCAAAATCCGTGTTCAGGTTTCTGTATTTCTGTTTTCTTTGCATTATCTTGCCTTCACCAGTTTGACCGCGAGGTACGTGATGGCATCTCTCACGAACATAATGCTCGAAAGCAGCCAGAAGTTCAACGGGAAGAATTACAACACCTGGAAGCAGCGCATGCTGACGATCTTTGAATATCGTTGTCTCGATCAGGTCGTCTTGGCGCACTCAACTCAACCCACTGTAGCCGGAAAGGATCAGGATAAATGGGATGAACGCAACCGGGAAGCCGTAATGCTCATCAAGCTCTCAGTCACAGATGAGCAGTTACCTCAAGTGCCGTCTGGCAAAACTGTTGTGGAAATCTGGGATCACTTGAAGGCCCTTCATGAAACCTCCGACAAAAGCAGAGCGTTCTTTCTCAAGAGCATGCTTTTTTCCATCATGATGGACGAGAAAATGTCCTTACAAGAACATCTGACGAAGATTAAGGACATTCGTGATCAATTGGAGGCCATTGGTCGAAAAATGTAAGAAGACGATATGGTGGTCATTACTCTGAAGAGTCTCCCACGTTCGTATGAACATT
>VDFB02323432.1:0-48552 GCA_007258455.2 Sequoia sempervirens | reverse complement strand
GATCATCTCAATCAACCCATTAGCATTGGGTCCAGGTGTGTCGGCATCAAGATATGACACAAAACCTGTGTGGGATAAGTTTCCCTTTGATCATGATGAAGACCAAAATGTTAGTTTTAAGATCAGAAATTAAATAAACAAAATTAAAAACAATTTCACACAGATTGACACAACATATACCCTAGGAAAACCCTCCAACTTGAGGGAGAAAAACCCAGCAACAATATCTCTCTTATATATTGAAATATGAGCAACAATTCTCTTTACAATGAGGCCAAACTCTAGGCCAATTATCAGCACCACACTTGATGCAAACTCAGATAACAAAATCGCACTCCTTGATGAACTCGAACTGCTGTAGGTGAATTCGCAGTTTGCAGATGGAATGAAGCGAACTTAACTTGATCATGGAATGAATGAAAGTGATCTTACATATATACAAATCGGTGGAGTAGACGCACCCCTTCATGATGCAAGGTCGGCCACCAAAGAATATAACTCATATGAAGTAGTGCGACTATAAAGGAGAGGTAGGCTCATAACAAATAATATATGTTCTTCAAGTGAAGGGCCTCTTCACTAATTAAATACAATAAATAAATAACCGAAGGCTATATGTAATTTATTGTTTATTAAAAGCACAACTCGGGAAGTATGAAGCCCAATGCTATAACAACAACACTCCCTCTTCGCTAGGGAGGAATACTTCCCGATATCCAAGGTCATGGAGTCTCTCAACATGACACACACAATGGCTACACCCATATGTGAAAAAGAGCACATCACATAGTCACTCAACGTGATATCAACCACCATGGCTACTCCCATGTATGGCAAAGCATATGTGCACAAGTGCCCATCACGGAGTCACTCAACGTGATGTCATCATCTCATCATGACGTCCACCGTGGCTACTCCCAGAGGGTGGATAAACACAAGTACAAGGAAATCATCACGGAGTTTCTCAACATGATGTTGTCATGGAGTCACTCAACATGACATCCACCATGGCTACTCCCAGAGGGTGGAAACAAGGGCTTTCACCTCAAATTTCTCTCACAGAGAAAGATGCATTAACAAGGGCTTACACCTCAAATTTCTCTCACAGAGAAAGATGCATTAAAGAAAATCACAGAAGATTACTGATGCTGAGTCTCCCTCTCAGCTAGGGCTTCATTCTCCAAGCTTGTCTCGAAAGTGCACAAACTTCACTCTGGAGAGAGACTTGGTGAGAATATCAGCTGTCTGCTCATCAACACAAATGTATCTCTACTGGATAGCTTTCCTCAATACCATATCTCTGATATAGTGGTATTTGATCTCAACATGTTTTGTTCTGTCATGAAACACTGGATTGACAAAAAGCTTCACACAGCTTTGATTATCCCAGTGAATAACAGTCGGCTCCAATGATTGTCCAAACAATCCTGCAAGCAGCTACCGAAGCCACACTGCTTCTCGAGCTAGTACACATGCTACGATATACTCTGCCTCTGTAGTGCTTAGTGCCACTGAAGACTGCTTCCTGCTGCACCAAGAAATCATCGCAGACCCCAAACTAAAGCAACATCCAAAGGTGCTCTTCCGATCAGCTACACTCCCTACCCAATCAAAATCAGAATATCCTTGCAACTGTAGGTCCACACTGGAAGAGTATCTCAAGCCATATCCAACTGTGCCACACAAGTATCTCAGGATATGCTTCACTGCAACTAGATGTATTCGCCTTGGTTCACACATTAACTAACTAAGTGCACTCACTGCATAGCAGATATCTGGTCTAGTATTGACTAGATACATCAACGATTCAAACAATTGCCTGTACATAGTAGGATCCACCAAATCAAAACTAGTTGCAGACTCGCTCAACTTCTTCAAATTGGTTTCCATTGGTGTAGACATGGATTTGCAATCCATCATACCAAATCTCTTCAAGATGTCCATGGTGTACTTCCCCCTGAAGCTCCAAGTACTTGCATCAACCTTCTGACCCCCTCATCCAAGATTGCCTGCAATGCTTGCCTTAGGGAAAAGGTTTTCCAGCGCCCTTTGTAGAGAATTTAGGACAGTCCCCTTTGACCTCATCCCAGATCACTCTAATCTAAAATAAATCTTCTCCAAACATCAACTTTATTCCCTTTTAATTTTTAAATCACCTCCATGCTTGGGCGCCCAAGATTAAATAAGCATTTTAAAATGTTATAATTGTTTAAAAACAACTTCAAGTTATTGCTCTAGGCGCCATGGTCCTTTTTTTGTCCCCTTTTGACCCCTCAACATTAAATTATTAAGTTACTTTTAATAGACCTTTTTTCAAAGCCAAAATCAAATATTAAAATGATTTTCCCTAAGTAACTTTATATCAATTGAATTTGTGTTGCTGATTAGCCTGACCAAGTCCAGTTACTCAAAATTGACTTTACTATTTTTAGTAAGTACTAAAAATAGCAAGTGACATCCCAAAGGCTTGAATTGGAGAAATTTTGAAGTTGCACCAAATCACACTACCGACAGTGAGCACCATACTGGCCCTGCTAAAAATAGAAAGCCACGCCTGAAACACTAAAAAACCAAACAAAAAGCACTGGCACAAGACATTAAAGCTCATTGGACAACCTCCACTCGTTGCCCGAACAGGAAATCCTACACTGCTCTGCCCATCAGACCAATTACTAAATATAGCACTTACTAAAAATAGTGTGTCAAACCCAAACTGATCCAGCGAGGATGTCGAAAAATGGGGACATTATACCAAACCCCTAGACCTTTGCATGCTCTCGCACCTTGGCATCTTTGCATCCCATTCCCCACACCCACAACCTCGAACATTTGGAGAACATAATGAGAGCATACCAAATGGAGATATTAAAAAGTGGCATTCCAACTCTTGATTACCTGGGATCACTTTCCTTTGCATCATTCGCATCCTTCTAGTATGTGTTTTACCAAACCCCCACCTCCTTGTACTCTTGAGTGTGCCATACCTTATTGCAATCTACTCTTGGTTGCACCTATGGAACTCACTCAATGAGATTTTATTCCAAAATATGGGTGCTAATCATTCAATTTCTAGGAGTTCATACTAGCTCAAATAATGTAATTTTCCAAGTTGTACTTGTTAGGATTTTTCGGCAAGATAGAAGAGTTAAATTACCAATTATAATGCAGATTTTAAAACATTGAACAGAGAAATAGAAAATCATAGAGATGTAAGACAACAAATTTTTAACGTGGTTCACCCTTTGGGCTACATCCACAAACAACAGCAGTCCGGCTTTATTAAACTTCCAAGTTTCCAACCAAATACAAAATACATTTTTCTTGCAGCAATCTATTGCATGTAATTTCACCAAAACCATGAATACACCAAATTCTCTGCGTTAACTTCTTTCCCACACGCTGCTACGTGTACTCCTCACAAAAAACCATAGTTGGCATACTCGCAGAGAACGAGTTTTTTTGAGTTTTTGGAAAAACTCGTGAGTTTTAAGTGGCGAGTACTCGCCAAAAACTCGCGAGTCGGATGAAAAAACTCGCCTGTGCAGGAATAAAGTCAGAAAACGTCTTTTATGTTGTTTATTTCATTTCAAAATCACTTGATACCTTGTGTGAGGAGCTAAAAACCCCCCCAAGCAAGGAGATATCATTTCCAATGATTTGCCATCGAGGAGAGCGGATTCAAATGCCATTTTGTGTGGATTTTGAAGGGAAATTTGATTCACAGGTAGGGTTTTTGTTTTTGTTTTTTGTTTTTGATTAATTATTTTCTTTCATTCTTCTTGCAAAATACTCATTCCAAATTGAGAAAAAGACATGATAAAGCACAAAGAAACAATTTTTTTGCATTTAGAATCCAAAAAACAAGATTCATCACAATCTTTTGTTGATTTTTGCTGATTTTTGTCCTTTTTTTCACTGTTTTTTGAAACTTTCAGACCTAGGTTCATTTTTTGTGTAGAATGATAAGATTAGTTAATAATGTCAATTGATAATTCACTTAAACAAATTTGTATCAATTTAAATCAAATTTAGCTCTAGATTTTTGAAGTTTTAATGATTTTAGGTTGTTTTTTAATTTTTTTTGTATTAAAAAACTAATATGTTGTACATATTTTTGAATGTGTAGATTGATCATTGATCAGTGAATACACATTACACACTATAATGGCTTCTGGCTCTGGTTCAGCTCAGCATCAGGTTCCGCCCCCGCCCCATCAAGTTCCACCCCTCGCACACCATCATCATGGGTTCCAGGCACTCGTCCTGCAGGGGCTAGAGACCCTACATGGAAATATGGTGTCAGAGGGCCAGTGCCTGGAACAGTTGTTTGCGGTGAATGCAAAAATACATATCATGGAGGCATAAATCGCCTCAAATACCATCTAGCAGGCATTCCTCAGCGTGATTCCAAGGTTTGTGGGCAGCCCAAAGAAGAGATTAGAAGAGAGATGCTTGCCCTACTTTCACTTGCTGAGGAAAAAAAAATGCAAAGGGAGAGGGCTAAAAAAGCCATAGCAGCATCCATAGCCAGTGGACATGCGCATGCCCATGGGACTCAGGAGCACGGGTCGAGCACATGGAGATAGAGTCAGATGAGGATGCAGATATTATTGGCATTGTGGGCTCTCTTCATGGTCCACGGATTCGCACTCATGGCACAGCCGCCACAGCCACAGCCACATCCTCTAGGCCCCCCTTTTTCCTCTAGTTCGACTAGAGTGCCAATGCCACCACCACCTTCATCTTCACGCAACCCACAGAGTTTTTTTGTGCCAAGAAACACACCAGGAGCACAGGTATCATTGGAGGCTACAGGGTGGAACAAGGAGGTGCATGAACATGCCAACATGGCATGTGCTGATTTTTGGTATTTCAATAACATACCATTCAATGTGGCGAGTAGTCCCTATTGGCACAATATGGTCACTTCATTGACAGTTGCGGGAAAGGGCTTCAAGCCACCTTCTCGCAAAGATTTGAGTGGGAGGTAAGTGACAAGTCAACTTAAATTTTATGTTCTTTAATTTAAAATTTAAATTAATTTATTATTTATGTTGAATTCAAGCTATTTTTTGTTTAAAACTTACAATTTTGAACTTATTTAATTATTTTACTTTGTACTTGCAGGTTGCTCACAAATGCAACCAAAAGGGCAATGCATGTGGTGGAAGAGCAAAAAACTAAATGGAAGAAATTTGGCTGCTCAATTCTTTCTGATGGGTGGACAGATGGGAGAAACCGCACCATCCTTAATTTTTTGGTTGCTTCCAAAGTTGAAGTTGTGTTTTGGAAGTCGGTGGATGCTTCCAATAGGATAAAACTGCAAATACATTGTGTACGTTGTTGGATGAAGTTGTGATGGAGGTGGGGATTGCTAATGTGGTTCAAGTCATCACAGATAATGCAGCAGCGTATGTGGCAGCTGTTAATGTTATTGAGCAGCTTCGGGTTCATCCTTCTAGCCACGAGTGAAGACAATCAATAAATGTAGCCTATCAGCTATTTATTTATAAGAGTCATTTACTTAAAGTGGGCGCTTCTCTTGGCAATAATATAATTCTTATTCTGGGCCGACTTTCATTGTAAATTATATTTATTGAAATTATATTGTATCTTGGCCAACCTTGTAGATGAAGAGGTGTGACCTCTCTCATTTGTATATATACAAGGTTTCACTCTTCCATTCATCATTCATTTTCAAGCAAGTTCAATTCATTCCATTCAAAGTCAAGTGCGAATTTCTTCAAGTGCTGAGTGCAAATCTTATCAAGGGAAAGTTGCGAATATCTTTGAAGGGCAGATTTATCTTGTCAGAAGTGCAGATCATTATCTGTTTTTTGTATCTGGTATAGGTACAGAATTTTGGCCTTGTGTTGGGCCTCATTGTAAAGAGAATTGTTGCCACTGTTTATAAATATAAGAGAGATCTTTGTTGCTAGGTTTTTCTCCCTCAAGAGGAGGGTTTTCCCAAGGTATTTTCTATGTTTATGTGTCTGATTTTGAGTTAAACTCTGCTTACATAATCTGATTATTAAAATTTAACATGGTATCAGAGCGTGTCCAAGAAAAGATCCAATCAGATTTAAGCAGTCTAAGTGAAATGTGAGGTCTGGAAAAAGCCGCATGGGACATTACTATTCATGAAAGTCTTCACTTGGTCATACAAAGCTAACATGAAGGAAACTGTGCCTGTTGAGAGCAGCAATCAATAAGTATTTCGGGCCTTTGAAAATTGATCATGATGCCATTACCAGGATGATTGAGTATTCATACTAGCTGAAGCTACCTGTAGAAGGCATGAAGAGCTCACACCTTGTTGATTCTAGACCGCGCAAGAATGTTGAAACTGCTCTTCTTGGATCAGAATATTATTAAATCTTCCTTCAGGGGTTGTGGTATTTTATTCTGGTGCGTCTGAGGGCCTAAGAGGGAATTCTTTTCTTCCTTCTGTCGATGGAGACATTCTCTCAGTCCAATAAATTGTTGACACGTCGATTTGATTGATGAAGATGTCGAGTCTCGGCGTTGAGAGTTACCTCCTTCTCAAGACCAACCTATCGATGGTGTTGGGAGGCTCGATTCTCTTGTGACTTGATGGCTATCGCTGGGTTCCATCAATCTGCTAATGGGTGCTCTCATCACCAAGTTCAGGTGTGCAGTTTATGAGGGTCGGAAGACTGATTCCTGGGCATTCAAGTGCACAATCAGAGACTTTGCATTGAATGTTTAATTTGAAGTCGTTATCTTGCATTTCCAAGGACATTGAGCATAGTAAACCCTAGGCGAGGTGATTTCTGTGCATTCAATGAAAGTATGGCATTCAAGAAAGAGGGACATTTCACCTTGCAGTCTCTAATCACTGTTGCAGACTCAAGTCTTTCATTTTTTAGGGGGCGTTGGAGGTCCATAAACCTGGTCGCTGTGTCCATATTATCCTACGTGCTGCCAGAGGTGGTCTTTCCTATGACTGCGTGGGAATTTAAGGTGGAAATCTGATGGAGTCTGGACGCCTGGCACCTCAGTTAAAGTTGTTGTTTATAGCAATATGGCTGAAGTCATATTGGGCATCAACAACCCTTCACATTCCTAGGCGAATCCATACCCAAAAATTGTTGTTTCAGAAGGACTCGTTGTTTCTGTAGGCTGTACTAAGCTGAGTTAGTATTCAGAAACAAAATTAATAATACAACACTTAAGGAAATTCTGAGATAAGTATTCTTTGTTTGTGCTCTTGCAATTTCCTTTCTTCTGGGTTGAAATTTAGTCTGCTAAGTTGTGCAGATCTGATGTCATTTATTTATCGTGTGTGTGTAGTAAAGATCATGTTTTCTCTTGAAAAATGATCTCTGGGATGAGATCCTTTGAAGACACCCTTCTTTCATTATGAGATGTTCATGCTAGTTGTGAAGATTTCTGAGTGTGACTCAGAAATGGAAGGAGAACTGAAATTTCGATGGTGATTAGTTGGTCACAACGATATCATTCTCTAATGCATGGACTGTGATAGAGTCTCGACTCTTGGAGAGGGTTGGTTCTACATGCTAACTGCATAATGCATTCAAGAAATCTGTAGTTGTGCAGATTGTCTTTTGTTTTGCTGAGTTTAGCACTCTCGAGAGGAGTGAGAGATGGAAGAAAGAGTTATATCAGAATTCAATGAAGATAAGTTCTTTATCCCTTCATTCTGATCTTTTGACATTTGCTACATATTTCACTTATAGGTTGATTTCTTTATTCATGTTTTTTAATATTGTTCATAAATTCTTAAGTGTTCATACTATAACTTGAGATAGTAAAACCTTGTATTATTCTAGCCTTTATATTTCTTTGGATAGTTATAAACTATTAGTAATCTCTCTCTAAAACGCTCCCAGGACGGATCAAGGGCAAGAAAGTAATGAGAGATTGTACAAAGAGGAAGAGCTTCAAGCATCTTGTGAGGAAGTCATGTCGACCAAAGAAGTGATCAAGCGCAACTTGCAGCCATGGGACTAAGTTGGTGGCCAGAGGGAGTTTTGTAACTCACTGAGAAGAAGAGAAGATTGTTGTATTGCAAGGCTAGGTGCTAAACCCCTAGAGGACTCCTTCAGTTGCTGACATCAAAATTGCTCAAGACTGTGATCTGGAATGAGGTCGAGGAGGACTATCTTGAACTCTCTATAGTACCAGAGGTGTGCGCTGGAATTCATTTCTCCAAGGTCAAGCATTGCAAGCAATCTTAGACGATGAGGTCAGAAGATTGATGCAAGTACTTAAAGAGAGCATTGAGAAGTACAAGGCAAGATTCATAGCTCATGGGTTTTCACAGAAAGAGGGAGTTGATTATGAAGAAACATTTGCTCTTGTTGCTCACTATTTCGAGGTACATGGGAGGACTCTCATGTTTACAAACTGAAGAAGGCATTGAATGGTCCTAAGCAGGCTCCTCGTGCATGGTACGAAAGGATTGATCGTTCCCTGTCAAGTTTGGGTTTCTTGAAGAATAATGCTAATTCAAATCTCTACTTCAAGGTAATCAATGGTGATGCATTAATTTTGGTTTTATATGCTAATGATCTGATCCTTACTGGAGAAGATCACCTGATTCTTGGATGTAAGAAGAAATTGACTTCTGAATTTGAGATGAAGGACCTTGGGCTCATGCATTACTTCCTTGGCTTAGAAGTCTGGCAGAAACCAGATGGAATGATTCTAAGTCAAGGGAAGTACACCATTGATATACTTAAGAGATTTGGCATGATGGATTGCAAATCCATGTCTACACCTATGGAGACCAACCTACATAAATTGAAGGAGGCTGCAACTAGTTCAGATTTGATGGATCCTACATTGTACAGACAGCTGATTGGATCCTTGATGTATCTAGTTAACACTAGACCTGATATTTGCTATGCAGTGAGTGCACTTAGCCAGTTTATGTGTGATCCAAGACAGATACATCTTGTTGCAGCTAAACATATCCTGAGATACTTGCGTGGCACAGTTGGATATGGGTTGAGGTATACTTCAGATGCAAACTTGGAGTTACATGGTTTCGATTCTGATTGGGCAGGTTGTGTCACAGATTGAAGAGCATCTCTGGTTGTTGCTTCAGTTTGGGTTCTGCTATGATTTCCTGGTGCGAGAGGAAACTCATCCAGAGTATGAGTACGCCAGAGGCGAAGTACATTGCAGGCGGCAACTCGAAGCGCATTTCAGAAGCTCCTTGCAGGATTGTTCGGACAATCAATGGAGCCTACTATCATTCATTGTGATAATCAGAGTTGTGTGAAGCTTTCTGTCAATCCTGTGTTTCATGACAGAACCAAGCATGTTGAGATCAAGTACCACTATATCAAAGATATGGTACTAAGGAAGGCTGTACAATTGAGGTACATTAGCACTGATGAGCAGACGGCAGATATTCTCACGAAGCCTCTCACCAAGATAAAGTTTGAGTACTTCCGAGATAAGCTTGGTATGGTGGAGAATCCAGCCTTGACTGAGTAAGTGTCTCAGTATCAATGAAGCCTTGTTAATACATTTTCTTCTGAGACGGAAGAATTTGAGGTGCAAGTCCTTGTTAATACATTTTCTTCTGAGACGGAAGAATTTGAGGTGCAAGTCCTTGTTAATACATTTTCTTCTGAGACGGAAGAATTTGAGGTGCAAGTCCTTGTTAATGCATTTTCCTCTGAGACGGAGGAATTTGAGGTGTAAGCCCTTGTTTCCACCCTCTGAGCTTGAGTCATGGTGGATGTCATGTGTGAGACTCCATGACATATCTTGTACTTGTGAATGTCACGTTGAGGTGACAACATCACGCAAGTGATGAACACTTGTACACACCATAGTGTGGTTGTTGGCGATATCTAATATCGTATTGAGGCGATATCTAATATCACGTTGAGCTGATATTCTTCTTTTCACATCTGGTTGTAGCCAATGTGATGAGCATCATGTTGAGATGATTTGTCTTGAGCAGCTGGAAGTTCTCTCCCTAGCTGAGAGGGAGTGTTAATGTTATTGAGCAGCTTCGGGTTCATCCTTCCAGCCACGAGTGAAGACAATCAATAAATGTAGCCTATCGGCTATTTATTTATAAGAGTCATTTATTTAAAGTGGGCGCTTCTCTTGGCAATAATATAATTCTTATTCTGGGCCAACTTTCATTGTAAATTATATTTATTGAAATTATATTGTATCTTGGCTGACCTTGTAGATGAAGAGGTGCGACCTCTCTCATTTGTATATATACAAGGTTTCACTCTTCCATTCATCATTCATTTTCAAGCAAGTTCAATTCATTCCATTCAAAGTCAAGTGCGAATTTCTTCAAGTGCTGAGTGCAAATCTTATCAAGGGCAAGTTGCGAATATCTTTGAAGGGCAGATTTATCTTGTCAGAAGTGCAGATCATTATCTGTTTTTTGTATCTAGTATAGGTACAGAATTTTGGCCTTGTGTTAGGCCTCATTGTAAAGAGAATTGTTGCCACTATTTATAAATATACGAGAGATCTTTGTTGCTGGGTTTTTCTCCCTCAAGAGGAGGGTTTTCCCAGGGTATCTTATGTGTTTATGTGTCTGATTTTGAGTTAAACTCTGCTTACATAATCTGATTATTAAAATTTAACAGCAGCTGGAAGGATGCTTGAGAGTAGACATCCATCACTCTTTTGGTCACCTTGTGCGGCTCATTGCCTTGACCTTCTTTTGGAGGACATAGGCAAACTTGTTTGGGTGGCACCGATTGTAGATGATGCAAGGAGCATCACAAAATATATCTACAATCACCCTTGGGTTCTTAATTTGATGAGAGAGCATACGCAAGGGAAGGAGTTGGTGAGATCGGGTGCCACAAGGTTTGCAACAATTTTCCTAACGTTGCAAAGCATTTTGGATTCTTTGGGCTCTCTAAAACAAATGTTCGTGAGTCAAGCATGGAATGACTCCTCATATTCAAAGAAGGCCGAAGGAGATAGAATTTCTGCAATAGTCTTCGACCCCTTGTTTGCACAAAAAGCTACAGAGATCGTGAGGGTAACTTCAAAACTTTGATTTTAATTTTAATCTCAAGTTGAATATAAATATATATTTTTTAATTTAACTTTAAGCCTTTCATTATAAATTTCTAACTTTGATCTTTTTGTATTTTTAATCTAGGTGTCGGAGCCCTTGGTTAGAGTCCTCCGCTTGGTAGATGGGGATGAAAACCCAATGGGATACATTTATGAGGCCATGGATAGGGCCAAGGAGGCCATCAAAAGTTATTACATGGGGGACAGCCTCAAATTTGATCCCATATGGGAGATTGTTGATAGGAGGTGGAACAATCAACTCCACCAACCCATCCATGCAGCAGGGTACTTCCTCAACCCTTCTTATCTCTTCTCAGAGAGCTTCTCTGATCCTAATGGAGAGGTTATGGAGGGGCTCACAACATGCATTCAGAGGATGGAACCCGAGGTTGCAGTGAGAGACCTCATCGTCAAGGAGATGGATATATACAGGGAGGCAACTGGTAATCTCTTTTCTTTGGAGCTGGCTGTTAGAGGAAGAACCACTCTGCCACCAGTATAAAATTCGAAGTCTTTAAATTTTAAGTTTATTTCACATGCATCTTAGAATTTGATAAAATGTGTTGACTTTTGACTTTTGAGTCTTTGACTTTGTTTTCTAACTATTCAATTTTCTATTTTTTTTGGCAAATGTTTGGTGGAAAAATTGGGGTGGAAAAACCCCAAATCTACAAAAAATTGCCCTCCGCATTCTATGTCAGCCTTGTAGTGCATCCAATTGTGAGCGCAATTGGAGCTTGTTCGAGTCCATTCACACGAAGAAGAGGAACAAGTTAACACAAAAGCGCCTCAATGACCTGGTCTTTGTGCAATACAACCTTCGGTTGCGCATAAAGAGAGTTGAAGAAAAATCACTGGATCCTATTGACTTAGATGAGATAGATCCTTATAGTGATTGGACAGGGCAAGAGGAGCAACCTCCATTGTTTAGCGCAGATGAAATCCTTGACTTTGAGAGAGAGGCAATGGAGGATGTGGGTGCATCAGGAGTCGGAGATGTAGGGTTGGATGAGATTCAGCCAGAGCCAGCAGCAGTAGCACCACAGCCACCGCCACCAGCACCACGCACACGCGGCAGGACTAGAGGACCCACCCCTTCTTCCCTAGCTATTGCTAGACTAGGGAAGAGGAAAGCCTAGCATGTTGTATTTAGTTGTTGTTTAGTATTTGCTTCTAGTTCTAGTTTTACTATTTTCATGTATCAGACTTTCAGGCTTTTAGCCATCAGGATTCCGCATGAGAATGCGATTTTGTAATCAATTTACATTAAAGTCAATCAAAATTAATAGAAAACACTTTTGTAGTCATTTATGGATTCATTGGATTCATCTTGTCATTGAATTTTGCAAAAAAAATGTGTTTTTAATGAAATTTAAGCAAATTTTTCATTTCCCGAGTTTTTTGCCGAGTTTTTTCCGAGTTTTTGCCGAGTTTTAAAAAACTCTCCAATTTTTCCCTTGGCGAGTTTTTTGTTGGGGCGAGTTTTCCAACTATGCAAAAAACTATGATTGTTCAAATTTCACCGTGCACACCTTGGTGTTGGCTTCTTCAACTTCACACCCACATGACAGTTTGCCTTCAATTTTGCAACAAGAAAACTATCACGATTTTGGCAGTTATTAAACTGTTTTTCAAAAAGGAATCTATTTGGGGGGGAAACTGCGTCGAGCAAAGTGACCAAAATATTAACTCCAAAAGTTGATTAGGCTCCACAAACCAACAATCTCCCACTAGGAGACCGATCAGACTCCACACCAAACCATTTCCCACTTGGAGATTGATCCCATAGCACCGCTGCCCCTGTAGCTCCCACTGGAATTGACACCCCTAGACATAGTTGTTTTATTTCCATTATTTTTAATCTTGAAGACCAACAGAAGATGAAGAGGAAATCAGCTTCTCCCATGTTACTACCTTCGTAAACATATCCGTTAGATTTTTACTTATATGAATCTTCTCCAACTTCAAATATCCATCCTCCAACACTGACCATATGAAATGATATCTCAATTGTAAGTGTTTCATCTTTGAATGTAGAGCAGGATCCTTGGCAAGATGAATGGCACTCTAGCTGTCCGTAAATAAATAATTATCAGCCTGCTGTTTGCCCAATTCCTCTAAGAAAAATTGCAACCAAATCATCTCCTTGCTTGCCTCTATTGCAGCAACATACTCTACCTCTGTGGTTGATAAAGCAACAACTTTTTGCAGCCTTGAAATCCAACTAATCATTGTCCCACCAACAGTAAACACATAACCCGTAGTGCTTCGCCTGGTATCAATATCACCCGCCAAATCAAAATCAACATAAACTTGTAAAGCAATGTCTGATCCCCCAAAACATAATTGTTTATTGGTTGTCCCCTCTCAAATACCTAAGAATCCATTTAAAAGCATTCCAATGCTCCATTTCGAGATTACTCATATACCTGCTCACAACTCCAACGACATGTGCAATATCCAGCGTCGTGCATAACATTGCGTACATTAAACTACCAACAACTGAAGAATATGGAATCTTGGACATTTTTTCTTCCTCTTGTGTTTTTCGACACATCTCCTTAGTCAATTTAAAATGACTAGGCAAAGGTGTGCTAACAGCTTTAGCATTTTCCATATTAAATCTTTTTAACACCACCTCAATATACTCACTTTGAGATAGAGTTAATTTTATGTTTTTCCTATCTTGTGAAATCCTCATACCAAGGATTTGTTTAGCTACACCCAAATCCTTTATGTTTTTCCTATCTTGTGAAATCCTCATACCAAGGATTTGTTTAGCTACACCCAAATCCTTATTGCAAAAGACATTGCTAACTATTGTTTCAACTCATTAATGTGATCCATGTTAGTGTTGATGTCCATGTACAGCGTCGGTCTCCACTTCCAGCCGATCTCCCTTACATATTGAATAAATTAGATAATAGTCTTTGACTATTTAATTTATATATATATATATATATATATATATATATATATATATATATATATATTGCGATTTAAATGAAGAGGCACGATTTCTTAAGAAGATGCAATTTAATTAAGGCCGACATCATTTGTTATGAAGGATTGTGTTTTGTTCATTGAGGCCGACATCCATGAAGAGACGCGATTTCTTGAAGCTGACATCATGTATCTTAAGTCACGACTTTTGGATAGGGGCCGACATGATCAATTAGAAGGGATGCATCTCTCCTATTCATTTGTATATATACTCATTGATTCGTCCATTTGTAATCATCTTATTTAGTTCCGTTATTCACAAAAGGTTGATATTCTCAAGTGCGAGCTCAAGTGCAGATCGATTCTTGATAGAAGGTTGTGTATTATCTCTGAGATTTGCAGCATATTGTTTTTGTATTTGTATCAGTGTGAGGTGCTGATTGTTGGCCTTCATATCGGCCTTTGTAAAGGAGACTCTTGTATTTACATATCAATATATAAGTGATATATTGTTGTTGGGTTTTTCTCCCTCAAGAGGAAGGTTTTCCCAGGGTATCTGTTGTGTCTTTGCATCTGATTTGAATTAATTTTCTGTGCATTAATCTGATCATTAAAATTTACAGTTAGACCCCGCAACAAGCATATCATCAATATATAAACATAGGATAATATAACTACCATTATCCAACCTCTTTAAATAAACACAATGGTCAAAATGACACTGGCTGTAACCTTGCTCAGCCATAAAACTATCAAATTTTTAATACCATTGGCGAGGTGCTTGTTTCAAGCCATATAAACTCTTTTTTAATCTGCACACTAAATTCTCCTTACCTCTGACCTCAAATCCCAGTAGTTGTTGCATATATATTTCTTCTTCCAAATCCCCACAGAGAAATGTTGTTTTCACATCTAGTTGTTCAAGATGCAAATCTTCTGTAACCACAAGACTTAGAACAATTCGAATAGAAGTCATTTTAACAATCAGAGAAAATATTTTATCGAAATCAATACCTTTTCTATGTGCAAATCTTTTACCACAAGTCTAGCTTTAAATCTTTTCTTACCTCCTCCTTCCCCTATTAGCCTATAAACCCATTTATTTGGTAAAGTTGTTTTACCTGCATAAATCCCAAGCCCAATTTTGCAACAAGGAATCAATTTATTCTTCCATTCCTCGCTCTCGTTGTTCGTTTGTATCCACCTACATAGCCTCTTCATACCTTTCTGGTTCACTAGCATCAGTTAATAAAATAGAATATAATTAAGGAGAAAATCTTTCGGGAGGTTTACCTATCCTTGTAGAACGCCTAACATCCATTGGAGTTTGTGGTATTTCTCGTTGCTGTTGAGCATGAGGAACCATTGGAATATTATTTTCTAGAATATCATACAACACCACAAATTCATTTTCTTCTCATGCTTCTGCAACTGATCTTTGTACAAAACCTTCTCATTGAATACAACATCCCTACTTCTAATAATTTTCAGATTATCAAAATCCCATAATCTATAACCAAATTCATCAATGCCATATCCAACAAAGGTGCACTTTTAAGATTTTGCTTCCAGCTTGGTTCTATTTTCAAAATCAACATGTGCAAAAGCTTCACAACCAAAGGTTTTGAGAAAAGAATAACTCACCTTCTTACCTGTCCATGCTTCCTCTAATATACCACAACTCAAAGGAACTGAAGGACCTCTGTTAATTAAATATACAATAGTATTAACAGCCTCTGCCCACAAGTATAAAAGACAGCCCAGCATGCAATCCCATGCTTCTTGCACACTCCATTATTGTCCTATTCATTCGTTTAGCCACACCATTTTCCTGTAGAGTCCCTACAACCGCTTTTTGCCTATGAAATCCATTAAATGAACAATAATCTTCAAACTTTTTGCTGCAATACTCACCTCCATTATTAGATTTGAAACATTTTAATCTTTTCCCTATCTCATTCTCAACCAAATTTTTCCATTTCTTTATAAGTTTCAAACACCTGATTTTTGTTTAAGGAACTATGCCCATGTTTTCCTAGTTGCATCATCTATAAATGTGACATAATAACGAGAGCCACTGAGAGAAGATACCTAAGCTAGTCTCCATACGTTTGTATGCACAAGCTCCAATTTCTCATCTTTCTTTTGCTTCCCATCCTTGAAAAATTATTGATGCAATGTCAGGGTTCAATGGTTGCATTCTTTGGGAGAAATTACTATGAATTTACAAACCATGGAACTCAAGTTCCATTGAGATGATAAAAAGGTGCTACTTCATGGAATGTCAAATGGTGTTCCAAAAATTGTTTCAACCAAATGTATGGAGAGGACTTTCTACCATGGACCATTTGCTTAGGCAGCCCAATGCTTGAAAATGCTTACCATTTCTCAAAGTGTAAGCAATCATACCATGAGGATGCTCAATATCTTCTGGACAAGCACAATAAAGTTTTTAATGACATAACTCCTCAAAGGCCACTTGATAGAGCATTTGAGCATGTCACTGAGTTAGAGGAAGGAACTAAACAAGTTATCACTACTCACTTACTCCTTATGGCCATCATAGAAGACATAAGGAAGGGATAGAAAAATCCATTAAGGAGCTCCAAGATATGGGTCACATCAAGACAAGTTTGGGCACATTTCCTTTTTCAATATTCTTGGACAAGAAAAAGGATGGGACAATGAGAATGTACATTGATTACAGAGCTCTAAACAAAAAGACCATCAAGAACATGTATCAAGTTCCCATGATTGATGAATTACATGATGCAGTCTACTTTTCTAAAATAAATCTTAGATTGGGATACCACCAAATTAGAGTTTGTGAAGATGTTCATAAGATAGCCTTAAAGTGTCATTATCAGCACTATGAATATTTAGTCATGTCATTCCATTTTACTAATGCTCCTACTTTTCAAACATGTATGAACCAAGTGTTCAATAAGCAATTATTTAAGATTGTTTTGATCTTCTTTGATGCTATACTCATAAATGTGCGTTTAGTATGACTGAAGTTTTGTATTTGGAGCTTGTAATCAACACTCAAGGAGTGCAATTTGAACAAGAGAAGATTTAGGCCATCTTTGATTGGCCTGCTCCAAAAAATTTAAAGCGACTAAGAGAATTCTTTGGTCTTTGCAGCTATTACCAAAGATTTGTGAAGGGATAAGCTCCATTGACTAATTTGACAGAGAAGGGACCTTCAAAGAGACGATGAATTATTGTCATGTGTTAGCCATTTCTGATTTCTGTCATCTTTTTGCGTTAGAATGTGATGCTTTTGAGGAAGGGATTGGTGTTGTTTTGATGTAGAATAAGCATCCTATTAAGAGTTGCAAACTCAAAAGGATTGAAAGAGGGTTCTCAATATATGACAAGCAATCTCAATATACGACAAACAAATGTTGGCCATCATGCATGCTTTTGCCAAGTTCAGACAATACCTTGTTGGTGGTTTATTTGTGGTGAAGACTAACCACAATAGTTTGAAGTACTTCCTAAGTCAAAAAAGATCTCAATGAAAGGAAACAAAAATGAGTAAGTAATCTTCAAGCTTACAATTTTGATATTGAATATGTAGAGGAAAAAAAACATAGTGGCTAATATATTGTCAACAAAACCCACTCTATGTTCCATGATGGAATTTATAACAGATTGGAAGGTTCAACTTTTGACAAAATATTCTAAAAACACCTTTGCCACTAACATATTGGAAGGGAATATTAATATAATACAGTGGCTTGCCACTTTTGCTTAAAAAAAAAAAAAACATATTGGAAGGGAAATTGAAAGATAATAGGCATGTAGTGGTTAATGAACTCATCCTATATAAGGATAGTCTTTTTGGTGCCCAAATCTAAAATAAAAAGTAAGAGTTGTTCACAATACTCCCTTGGTTGGTCATCTAGGGTATTTTGAGACTTACGAGCAAATTCAAGAGAGACTCACATGAAAAGGAATTAAGGATGATGTCCTTAAGCATATCTTAGAGTTGTTAGTTTGTCAACAAAACAAAATACAACAATCATTTCTAGCTGGTTTGTTGTAGCCCATGAGTGTTCCAAATAAAAAATGAGAAAGTATTTCAATAGATTTCATCATTGGACTAGATGCAAGGTAAGGACTACATTTATGTTGTTGTGGATAGACTCATAATGTATGCACATTTATTTTTCATTTCTTCAAATTTCAAGGCACCCTAGGTTGTTGACATGTTTTTCAAAGAAGTGTTTAGGCTCCATGGTTTGCCTAAAAATATTGTGAGTGACAAAGATAGTCAGTTCCTAAGCTTGTTTTAGCAAAATCTTTTTCATTTAATAGGAACTAAGCTTACTCCCAACATTGGCTACCACCCACCAGACGGATAGGAAAACTAAAATTGTCAACAAATGGGTGGAAGGCTACTTGAGAAACTATATTCCTAGTTATCAAAAGGCATGGATCGAATAACTTTACTTGGGAGGCCATTGTTACAACACCATCTATCACATGTTTATTGGGATGACACCATTTATGGCTTTGAATGGCTATGAGGCTCAAACTTGTATTGACCTTGTTATTTTTGACATCAAGATTTCAAGGACCAAAGATTTAATTCTACAAAGTCAATATATCTTCAAAACTCTCAAAGCAACCACCATCATGCTCAAAGTCAACAAAAAATGGATGTAGATCAGTACCATATTGAGTGCATAGTTGACATTGGTGACATGGTCTACTTAAGATTACAACTATACAAGTAGTCCTCTCTTAAGAAGAATTGAGTAGAGAAGCTTAAGCCTCATTTCTATGGACCATACAAAATCAAGTAGAGGATTGGATAAGTTGCCTACAAGTTGGAACTGCCAAAACAAAGTAAGATGCAAAATGTATTCAACGTTTCTTGCCTCGAAAAGGCACTTGGGTATCACATCATTCCATTAGTTGAGCTACCTCCCTTGGATGAAGAAGGCAAGTTGATTTTTGCTTTTGAAGAGATTGTTGACATCATAAAGGCAGTGGAAGCCTTCTTTTAAATGTCAAAATGCATGTATAAAGGCAGTGGAAACTGCATGTACAATGGCAGTGCTTCCCCCCACAAGATAATCAATCAAAATATAGACAATCAATAGTTCACATAGTCTTGGGCAATTATTATGTAACTGCATAATACTAAGAAATAAGTGAGCTTCTGGATTCAACTGTGCATAATACTAATACATCTATATTTCTGAAGCACAGAAAACAAAAGTAAATAAATATCTTCTCTCCCAGGTCCAAAAAGATTCTTGATGCCTCAATCACAAATACAGACACTCAATATAGGTCATTAATCTTGGGCAACTATTATGTAACTGCATAATATATCTATATTTCTGAAGCACAGAAAATAATGGTAAACGAGGAGCTAAGGTGCTCCTCACTTCTTCCATATCTGTATCTTCTCTCCTAGTCTAAAAAGATTCTTGATGCCTATTTCTAAACGAGGAGCTAAGGTGTTCCTCACTTCTTCCACTTTACATTAAATTTGAAACTTATTAAAATTACTACAAAGAATAATATAGCCTACAAAAGAAAAATGGATGAACCTTAAAAACACTGCATATATTCTGCTCTAAGGGCTCGTTAATTAGGATACTTAGCTAAAACTGCTACAGGCATCCTCACTAGGTGATCTTTGTCCCCTTGCAATAGAATTTCCCCAAAGCTATAACTTCTAGTGGGAAGTTTTGAAGATAGTGTCACTGAAAATGATTTGGTCTGACCTACTTCCATCATGAGTACTAAAGGTTCTATAGTCAAAGACACGTCTGGTGGCATTGAGCCAGACAGTTTGTATGTTTCTTTTTGTGCCACATTAGTGACTTTTCTCAATATGGTTTGAGATCCAACAAGATTAGATACTGCTATGGATGGTGTGTTAAGATCAGTTGGACGCCCAGATTTTGGGCCACATACTGAACCGGTAATATTTACAACTTGACCTTTATCAATGCCTGGAACAGAAAGCAAATTTTGGAGCATCCCAAGTTGCAATTGCTTGTAAACAAACAATTTTGGGGATGAACGATTCTCAAGTCCCCTTCTCTAGGGTAAGCTACTAATGATCCTCGCATATTTTTTGCAATTTTTTTAGTAAGCTAATGGGGTGGTGGAAAAAGGAAAAATTAATTAAATAATTAAATTAAGTTGTTCAAAAGAAACTTTGAGTTATAAATTAAAACACGACTTATATTTAATTATTTAAAAACTCATTATAAGTGAATGAATAAAGTATCGCTAGACCCAAGGTACAAAAGAGTGATTGAAAGAAGACGCTTTATTATTTTTATAACTTTGAGATAATTATTAAATAAATAATATATATTATTTTCCTCAAAAAAGTTATAAAAGGGAGCAATGCTTAGAAAAAGGGTTTTCTTTCTCATTTGAATAATTTCATTTTCCAAGAATGAACATGAATTCTTCTTTATTTCCCAAGGATGAAAACCCTCTATCATTGTTGGCTTTGAAGACAAAAAACCCTCCGAGCCTTTCAATGTAGTTCTTCTCAAGGATTGCCAATGTGCTCCAACAAATAAAAATTTCCAAATTCTCAATTTTCAAATTGGTGTGATGTTTTCAATGATTTTCAGTATTTTTTGTTTGCTTCCAATTAGTAGTTTCATTTTGGGTTATGAGGATATAATAATAACGTATTGTTTTCAATTTCTGGTGAGATTTATCAGTTTGCAGGCCATACTACTCATATCTACAGAAGGTCACACTTTCCCTTTATAGTTGGTTGTACACCTCTACTTATCCACATAACAACAGTGATAAAGATAAGATGCTATTGATGCATAAACATATTTCTAGGCGCTGAAGTCAGGGGGAAAGTCTTTTGCTACAAGCCATACTTTTGCAATTTGTACTCTTTGGTTTGTCATACCTTTCTGCAATCTATTGTTGGTCTACCTATGGATCTCACTCAGTGAGATTTTGTTATGAAATATAGGCACTAATCATTCAGTTTCTAGGAGTCCCTACAACTGAAATAATCCACTTTTCCAAGCCATACAATCAATCAATACCTGGCTGTACTATTCAGAACTGAATCGCAACTTGTTGGTAGGTATTGTGGGAACATACTTGGTCAAAACGGATCCATACTAGCTGTAAGAAAGCAGCAAATAAAATCAATAAAATATCAATAAGTTAAAATGCAGTTTGTCACTATTTTCAGCAAGTCATACCCTCTCTAGTAGAGCCATACAATTTGGGTAATTATCAAATTATTTCCAATTTAATGTTGGATTCTCGTTTCAATGTTTTAGAAGTGTGTTTCTTCTTCAATCTTTTATCTTTTAGCATATCATGCAGAGGTACTGATTTATTTCCATTTCTCAGAGTATTTTTTTCAATAATCTAGATTTGCAAAATAATCATTGTATCACAATTGCTTGAAAAAATCAAATATTGTAATAACTAGACGATTTACCTGCTAGGAAAATTAATGTTTACATTATATTTGAGGTGTTAGTAATTATGTAAATGTAGAAAGGTAATTACTATTGTAATAGTGAAGCTGTTAGTAAACAACTCACTAATATAGGTTTGATGGTTAGTCATATATATCGTTAAAATAACAATATAGTTAGTGGTTAGTGTGTTATACCCGTGAATGGTATTCCGGGATATTTGTTATAACACCTCCCTATTAAATAGGAGGTTGTTTGGCTATGTAAGTGGCTATATATTAGCCATGTATTGAGAGTGGAAGATAGAAGCATATTATCGTGTAAAAAGTTTTCTATCTGCCTCTGCCCAAATTCCCAACATGGTATCAAAGCTATGAAGGGGCAATTTTGCAATTCCTTGCTTGCCCTGAGCTATGAGATCCTATGAGAGTTATATTTTAGAATAGCGATCTCTATTGTGTAGTGTGTGAATGCTGAAAAATGATTGTATTGAAGAACAGATGACTGCAGAGGTCCTCTAACTGCAATGATCCTCTGACTATCGTACTTTGTTAGAAGATGATCGGTCAGTGAATACGTTCATTGGCAATGGTGATCATGTGCAGCAAGATCAAGACAGTAGTATGCAGCATGATATGATTCTCTTTTTCAGTGATTCCTGGTTGTGTGAACAAATGGAATTTCACATTGTGGGGAGGAATATTAACCAATGTTCCATTCCCATTATGCGCCAAAACAACTAAAGTCAAAGGCAACTTCTAGTGGCAGTGGCAATTGTCTATGCTGTTCGAGATTGAGTGGCAGTGATCAATAATAGTGACTACAATTAAGAACATTGTGTTCTTATGGAATGTAATGTGAAAACTTTCTAGTATAGGTTCTTCAGATTTGTGATATGTATGTTGATTTCCATATAACTTCCCGGATGTACAAGCATAGTGGCGAACAAAAGCACCAGTGTAATGCAATTCATGGATCTTGAAAGGGTTTGTGGGAGGATCCAAAAAACCACACAAGGTGGACAGATGGTGGAGGTTCCTGTTTATGTCAAGGTTTGTGGTAAGCCTATTTAAAACCATGGAAGGAGGGAGCCTTTCTTTTGGATCAAGGTCATAAGTCACATAGTTGGACATGCCACAAGGGTGAGCATACTACAGAGGAGTGTGAATGTTTTTCTACTATGTAAACATTAAGAGGGGGAATGTTAGGAAAATTAATGTTTACATTATATTTGAGGTGTTGGTAATTATGTAAATGTAGAAAGGTAATTACTATTGTAATAGTGAAGTTGTTAATAAACAACTCACTAATATAGGTTTGATGGTTAGTCGTATATATTGTTAAAATAACAATATAGTTAGTGGTTAGTGTGTTATACCCGTGAATGGTATTCCGGGATATTTGTTATAACACCTCCCTATTAAATAGGAGGTTGTTTGGCTATGTAAGTGGCTATATATTAGCCATGTATTGAGAGTGGAAGATAGAAGCATATTATCGTGTGTAAAGTTTTCTATCTGCCTTTGCCCAAATTCCCAACATTACCACTAGTAGCTATTTAATAATTGAAGATCCTAGACAATTTGCTGACAAATCCATGTTTCCATTGTAAAGATCATGGTCGATATATCTGTTGGATCCTTTTCATTTTCAGTATAATTTTTGTCAGCTTAACGTGTATCGAAATCGGGTGATATAGTATGTCATTTTGGAATTGATGTACTTCCACTTGTTATTAGCTAAGTTTAGTTTGATCAGAATTTGCATATCAATATACATCATTTTGGCATTGATCAATTATATGAATTTGCTCCTACCATAATTTAGTTTTCTAGCTATTAATATCTTTTTGTTTAATTCCATTGTCCTCATTCTAGTCTCTGTATGCTCTCACCTTTCCCACATTGAGAACTTGGTGATCATAAAGAGCTACCATTGTCCTCATTCTAGTCTCTGTATGCTCTCACCTTGCCCACATTGAGAACTTGGTGATCATAAAGAGCTACCATTGTCCTCATTCTAGTCTTTGTATGCTCTTACCTAGCTCACATCGAGAACTTAGTGATTATAAAGAACTAAGATTTGAGTGATTGCAAAAATTTCTTGTGGATTTGCACTAACATTTTGCCAAGGACATTACAAGAAGAATGCCATAGAATGGCATTAGAAGGATGTCTCTTTCACTACCCAGAGCCTGTTCTTGATTTCCTTCATGGAAAATTGGATTCTAGCTGGGCTTTCCAAGTACACAAAGCAAGCATTTTCCTTCCTCTTTGGGAAGGAGGGCTTGGTAATGGATCTCTAAACATGTTATCAGATGGCCTTCAAATCTTCTAAACCAAGAGAGATGGAGTTGAAAGAAGTTGCACTAAAATGTGTTGCCTTTTGAGCAGGAGGGAGAGGAAAGGAGGTCATGGCCCCCTCAAGTAGGATACAAAACAACTCTCAGCCAAAACAAAATCAAGAGAGATTAAAGGATTGGTAGGTGAAAGTGAAGAGGGTTTGAGTAAACAGCATTCAGAACATAGTATTCAGATAACCAAAATTATCAGTCCACTGGAATGATTATGAGACCAAAAAAATAGGATTATAGCAGAAATTTAATATACAATTAGCAAGAATATGACTAGAAATTCCCTTTACAAGAAGAAGACTGCACAAGAAGAAGCATGCCCAATTCAAGATAAAAGTACTAGTAAATTTTAAATATACACCCATAATTATTCTTCTATTATTGTCCACAAACAAGGGGAACCTATCATATATGTTGGTTTGAATAAATGCCCCAACTTGTTATGTATCACTTCTCTTTATCAAGGCATCTATATAACCTCTCACTTACTTTCCTCTTCTCATTCAGCCTAGAAAGGCCTCAGCTCAACCTTCCTTTTCTGTGGCACCTAAGATACAGAGCCTTTTTTATGTCCCTTTTAACCATCTGTTGGGAAAATTTATGTGCTTGTATCATGCCTAGTGGTTGACAGTGTTGCAATGTTTTGTCCTAAGCGCATTGGGGTTAAGATAATCCTTATCCATCATATCAGCCAATTCTTAAGGCTCAATTATGCCTGTGAACCTGATTCACTCTATGGATTAGCCAATGAATTTAATTATTTTTGTTTCGTTTAGTTTAATGTCTCTACTTAGAATTAGAAGCTCCTTTTTGTTATTTTGAAAATGTAATTGTGTGCTTCATGCATTTGCTTCATCTATTCTATATTCAATTGATGCATTGTCATTATATCTATTGTCTTTCTAATGATCTTGAGATCATCACTAATAAGATACAAAGGTTGTGGGGAAGAGTTGATTATAGTGATCTCAAGTTCAGGCATGTCCCTTCATTATCTCTTGATTCATCAGAAAACATCAAAAGATTAGCTTCTCTCATACAATGTAGAAGGGTCTTCATCAACTTACTGTAATTTCTTATTTATTTCCTACAGTAGAATTATACCTCATATAGCATAACTATTTAAGCAGTTATCATATTTCATGAATAGCAATGTACTAGCATACCTTCCCAAGAAGATTGGAATCTCTCAGAAATCAAAATTTGTCTTTATATATGCCAGCAATGCTTGGTATGATTTTTGGAAGAACTTTTCCACCCGCCTCTTCATTTGAATCTATAACATTGGCAAGATGGACAAGTACCTTTTCTAGAACAGAATGAGCATCTGAAAATGCCTGCTAGGCAAAATGATATCACAACAAATGATTAGAGGCTGACAGCTTACATTTCCTCTAGCATGGTCATTCTTTTACAAAACGTTAATGAAAACCAATAAGCCATTTTGAAATTTGATCATATTTGATACAGTTAAAAGCTACATGGATTACACAGTAACAAAAGTACCCAAGATCCAATAAAATTAAGAATAAGATAAGCACTGGAAATGTAAGTCTGATTCTAAATTTTGAAGGTGCTTTATTATACTCAGACTTCAAGGCTGATGGTTTGAGGTTGTTAAAAAGCTCTATAAAAGCTGTAGATTACAAACCTTAATGCACTGATGTATACGAAAACAGTTACGCCCAACATTGTTTGCTTGATGTAGAGGATCATGTATAGGATCGTCAATATGCAATGGATCGATACTGACATAAATTGACAAAAATATCAATAAGCATTAGAATATTAAATACCAGGTTAGTTACACATTACAATGATAAATTTGGAAACCTATAATTATTGACCAAAATGCTGTCAGTGAGATCAAATTGGTTTGAATAGGTAATTTTATATAAAACAAACCAACATAGGACAATGTTTGGCCTTAGCAGTTTGACAAATAAGTGAAATTTAGCCTAGCCTTTCTTTACCTCTGGCCACGATCTCTATTCACATACATGCCACTCCCATAAATTGAAACACGCATTTGGCGTGGGTCAAACACACATCTGAAAAGAAACAAAGATATTATTCCCTCCCATGTATAAAATGAAACTAAGTAGAGACAGTCTTTAACAGGAAATAATTTTTAACAAGATTAAAGCTTACCCAAAAAAGTATAGAAAATCCATAAACAAGCTCCCAAGGTTCTGCACAAGACAAATAGACGAATATCCTCTCAAACAATTTGTGAAACAATGGAGAAAAGTGTATGTGAATCAACCACGTGCAAAAACATACAAAAGCTCTCTTAGATAACCCATATACTGAATGTTAAAAACTGCCACTACACCTAAATTTTTTTCTGAAGTTCTTCTGAAATATGTGAAAGCAAACTAAGCATGATATCCAACTGAAATTGTGAACCACTTCATAAATCAAGCAATCAGGCAATGTCTAATTGTGGCAAACTGACTACATGGACATGCCATGTGAAAAGGCCTGTGAAGACGGATAACTAATAAGAATAATCATTCTGTACATAAAGAAAAAGAAACCATATGCAGATCGTACCATAAAACAACATCTAGATTAATCATAAATAAGACAGTAAATAGTGGATGTGAGAGTATTCTCAAAGTGAAATCACCAATCAACAGAATTTTCAATGTAGAAAAGCAAAATCCATGGAGAGATCTTTCTCAATCATCAACACAAATTTTTGCATAGGTTCTGGATAATGATGGATGCCTAATTGGAAGAAACCCCTCATACCCAACCAACAAGACTAATCACAGTTAAATTTTATAAAGGCTTATGTACATCACTTCGCAATAGAAAATCACTCCAATGAAGTCATGAAAGTCTTGTGTGAAACTCTCACGTGGGAATAAACTGCAAACAATCACTCAAAATACATAGATATATTATTTGTATTATTTATACAAGTATAATAAAGTGTTGGATTATTTACCTACATATATACCCCCTAATTATAAAGTTGTTCCTGTAAATTTAAAATGATACATCTGCCTTCTTCACAGCAGAAGCATCACGAATATTTTGAGCACTAACCCTCTGGGGTGTGGTGCCATATGTATTCCAAGATGTTCCCACTAAAAACAATGAACTTTGCCTCCATAGAAGGAAAAGCAACAGTATCTCCTGGCAGCTTTGCTTCTACCCTGTTCGTTATATCAAAAACCAAGGCTAATGTATGAAGATGCATATAAATCCCTTATAACTTCCACTGAGAAAGTTACATTTTTAAAGATCAGATTCCTTTGCCAAATTTATAGCACTAGCCAGATGGGTGGGTCTCCAACACAATATTTTCTGACCAACATGCCAAGGGCCAATCCTATCAAAATTGCATCTTCAGTCCTCTGTTACCATGTCAAACCAACTTGTCCATCTAATCCCAGGGTATGTCCTCAACCTAGTACTCATCAATGTGCTTATATTTTCCTCTTAAGTCTGCCTCAGTCTGCTTTATCCATTGGTCCACAATAGACTGCCACTATCTGTTGTCCCATATGGACAGCCCTAATCCAAGAAAACATCTTAGCTCAACAGAAACTGCCACTATTTTACCATCAACTATCATGGTTGTTTTCCTGTGCCAGGATTAAAAGTCTTCACTAGATTTACAGGATAAGATACATAATTCTGCTTATAAAATGCAGACAGCAAAAGAGCCTTTCCCATGACAGTATAGGTGTAGGCCTACAAAAGTAGAAAGCCAGAAAATGTCCAATGCAAACACGTCAATAAAAATTACTCAGAGGCCACAGACAACAAGAAAGGCAGTTCTTCTCTTAATTTGGGAACAAACATCAACAACTTTGAAGACACAATTAGTCTTTTGGAAGGAGCGAAGCTTCCAAAATGACCAGCATAGAAATTTGGAGCTGAAGGTGATTCCCAAGATATATTATCCATGCAATTAGGAAAGGATCAAGCTCCTATTGGAAGCTGGGTAATATGCTCTGTGAAAGCACATTCTTAGCAGCTTTACAGAGATCAGATGGAAGCATTGTTATCAACAAGAAAGAAAAGTAGCTAATTTGGCCAATAATGGAATAGACAACCCAGGACTATCTGATACAACTTCCTCTCATCATTGAGAGAATCTTAGAAATCAAGCAAAAGGGGGCATAGCTATCAATTGATATATACTAATCTCTTTCATGCATCTTATAATTTCAAATATGTCATATCACAATATGCCTCAAGCTTACAATTTTTGTTACAGCATACATGCAAGACAAATTAAGATTAGATTGCATGCTCAAACATCCAAGGGGCCACTTATTTCAAGGTAGCTGCACCACTTTTGCATTATTCTGCAATGCTGGCCTCTTGTTATCTGTATAGCTGGATTTCTGGGAGACTCTGCATTTCCTTTAGAAAACAATGGTGAAGGCAAAGGAGATTGTGATGGATTCTGGCTGTGAAGGCCATGTATCAAACTGCTTGATGGGCATTGCATTCATTGAGACAGACACGGAGGCTTTGATTTCATAAAGTGGATTATAAGCTAGAAAATCACCACGGAGAAGCCTGGAATATGCATAAGAGCTCTGAGTTTATTTTGAATTTTATGTTGCTACAGCTGTAGTTTGTAGACAGCTATAGTATAAGTAGCTCAAAATATAACCATCCTGAGACTATTGGTGATGTTGTGCCAAAACTTATTAGTCTAGTCTCCCAGTGTCTTGGTGAATGATTCCCAAGCAGAAGCTTGTTTTGCAGTTTCATAAACTTGGATTTAGTCAACAGTAATTCAGTATGTTTGATAATTTCTAAGGTAGTCTTTGTGCATTTATTGTAACATCCCTCATTTTCAGTCTTTGTGCTATCTGGTTTAGATTATACAATGTTGGATATATGTTCATCTCTCTGATATTGGATGCAAATGATTATTTCAATGCATTGTGTGTAATGTGGGATAGCATCACAAATGAATGGCAATAAAGGTTAAATTATCATATCACGTTTTATTTGAGATTATGATGTAATTATTAACTAGCAAATATTACTAAGCTTTTGCAGTGAGATCCTATGCCATGTGCCAGGTATAGGTACACGAGAAGGCGAACTAAGCCTTAGCATTGGAGTTCTCCTACATGATCCAACTGTGTGGCACCAAATGATTTAATAACTAATCAATTAAAATAATTTAATAAGGGATAGTAAATAAATAGTTATGGTGTTTTTATTTGTGTGTAAGTTGAAATTAATTTAATTACTTATCTATTTAGGATAATTTGATATGTACAAGACAGACTTTGAATTAGAACTTAAATTAAATAATTGTTTTATTTAATTATTGGGAATTGAATTGTTTATCTAGTTCCAAATTAATGCAAATGGAATGGGTATGATTTGGGAATTAAATTTTGGAATTAAAATAGTTTTATTTAAATCATTATTAGACCAGGGAAATCAATTGATTTTCTAATTATAGTCTTTATTGGAAAACTATTAATAGTTTTTCCTGATATTTCCTTAGGAGGAATGTGCATAATGGAAATTATGTAATATTAGATATCTTTAAGTTTTGGGGAGGAATTAGGGAAAAGGAAATTATTATCTGGTTTGGGAAGTTGAAAGAGATGGGATTAGAGATTGAATGGATTTGGAGGATTGGGGAGATAGAGTTTGAGAGGATTTGAAGATTGGAAAGAATTGAGGACTGGAGGATTACAAATTTAAGAATGATTTACTCGTATTCTTGTGGAATTTCATTGAAGGATTGGTATGTGTTGTACCCCAAAATTAAAATTTTTGTTACACTTAGACATTTTGAAGAAATAAGTAAAAGTCTTGTTAAATCAGTCAAAAAGGTCAAAATTTGCGTGTGCATGTCTTGCATGAGGGGTTCAAACACAAAATTTTCAAAATTTGACGATCTGGGTCTGCTCAGAGCAGCTTAATCTACAAAACCCAGATCTCAATTTTTCATCCCTGCTTTTTAGGAAAACTGCTATTTTTAGAGATTTTCTAAAAATAGTAACATTTTCTTGGTTTTTCTGGGTTTCTTTTGAAACGGATACTAGCAAAACTTTCTAAAAATAGAAAGTTGGTCTGTTAGAGTTCAAACTGATTTTGATTGGCTCAAAATACGTCCATATTAGGCTGCTGCAGTCAGAATCTCAAAATAATCAGTTTTTCCCTAGTGGGTCTATTTTGCTTTTTCAGAAGCATATTAGGAGCTCCGAGGTCATCAATGGAGGTCAGTCAGCTGCCAGGCGTCAAATTCAACATTCAAAGCATTAAACAGAAGGCGAGATGGTAAACAAGCACGAAGAACGAAGAATGAGGATGAAGACTGTGAAAATTTTCTAACACTGGTTGAAGTGGGCGCCCCAAGTGAGAATAGGCGCCCATCTTTTTAGGGCATTAAATGATGAAATTAGGGTTTACACTTCCAATCAAAGTTGCTCAGTTCTCTGTCAGCTTCGCAACGAATCCAACAGTGCAGTCGTCAAATTATCCAGTCGCTTGGGATCCAGCGCCGAACAGAGGAGACCCAAACTGAAGTTAGAATGAAGAACATGAAAATTACTAAAAATTGACTAAGTGTGAGAATTTTGGGCGCCCCTAGTGAAGAAGGGCGCCCAACTTTTTGAAGCACCTAACTCAATAGTTGGGGTTTGAGAATATGCTCGATCTCTTCAGTATTCAGCCAGCTTCTCCACACCTGTCTCCGTCAAATCATCTGACTGTTCAATCTTTAGCAGATTTTGATCAAAGAGGAACGTACAAAATGAAAGTTTCAAACTCTGAAGAAAGTCAAATGAAAAAATGGCTAAGTCTGGAAGGTTTGGGCGCCCCAGGAGAGAAGAGGCGCCCAAAATTTCAAGGGGTAAAAAAGATGAATTAATAGATGAAGCTCTAACGTGATCTCTTCGCAATTGATCTGGCTTTCCAACGAGACACTCAGTGCGTCGATTGGAGGTTGCAATCGCCAAATGCAAGGAGCTGAACGAAGGGTCTGACAAGAGCTAAGGATCAAAGTTCAGAAGCAAACAGGAAAAAAGTGGAAAATAAACCAACTCTGGTGAGTTTGGGCGCCCAAGCTTTTGGAGCTTTAAAACTCACTGTTTGATGAAGTCTCTCCCAAGAGACCCCTCTTAATATCGCATCAACTTCGCAACGAGCATAACCGGCAGTCAATCCGATGCCCGAATCACCAGATTCGACGAGATCATTTGTAGAAGAAGAATCAATGAAGAAGTTGAAGATGATCAAAAATGGCTTACTCTGGACAAAATGGGTGCCCCTGGAGAAGAAAGGCTCCCATGAATTCGAAGGTCGAGATGAAGATTTTAGCCAGAAACGCCTCTAGAACAATCTTCTCATAATCAGTTAGGCTCCGCGATGAATCCTTCAACTCGCCCATCAGATTAGTCTGCAAGCCGGAAATCGAAGGTGAAGTAGGAGGTCAAAATGGGGAAAAGTTGAAAATATCAAAAAGATGACTAACATTGCTTGAAGTGGGCGCCCCTAGCCAAGAAGGGCGCCCAACTTCTCATGCCTTAGACAAATTCTCAAGATTTTCAAATTTTCAAAATTGCAAGAAGGAAGATGGTGTCCAAGTTCAATGAGCTAAGATTTTAGGGTTTTGAAAATAAAAGCAAAAGAAAGCAAACCTAAAATCAAACCCTAAGTCTATTTAACACCTCTCTTCAATGTAATTTTCATTAGTTTTGCAGGTAGCATTCAAAGGAGAAAGTTGGAGCAGCAAGTTTGAAGAGATTTTTCAAAATTCAAGAGTTCAGTTTGCTGGTTATTCAACCAATTTTTCAGACGAGCAACATAAACCCTTGCTTTTCCATGCTTTTTCATCCAAAAGATCAAGTTTTTCAAGGAGAAGGCCAAGGTTTTCAAATTTTCAGCCATCTGGGTCTTTTCACCTCATTCTTTTGAAGAACTTTTCAAAAACTTCATCAAGTTGCAGCAGCTGCTTTTTATTTGCATGTCAGTGAAATCCTCAGTGCATTCAGTTTTCAACCATCTGGGTCTTCTCAAATCAGTCTTCTGAAGAAAACCCATATCACAGTTTTTTTTAAGAAAATTTCAAATCCTAGGGTTGACTGTTTTTTCGATCAGCCATCAATATTTTGCAAATCTAATCAACTGGGTCCATTTCTAATCAATATTCTGAACAAAACCCAGGTGCCAGCATTTTTCGGGAAAAATTAAAGAAATTAGGGTTTGCTGCTTTTTCAGTCAGAATTCAAAATTTTCAAAAACGGACGATCTGGGTTGTCTTGCAACGAAATTCTAAGCAAAACCCATATCTCAGAAAATTTTCAAAAAATTTGTCCGTTGGAGCGAATAAAATCAACATTCTAAAAATAGAAGTTGCTCAGAACTTGTCTGAACCTAGGCGAGTTTACAGTCATTCTTCAAGTTTTCCAAAATGGAGTACACTCCCAATGTTTTCAAGACTGGATCAGCTCTCTATCATGATTACATCAAAACGGCTAAGACAGATTTGCATCACATCAAGCCGATGTTTGATTTACACGCTTTGGAGAGCGCAGGCAACACTTCAATTGGGACCCTAGGACACTCTGGACCCCTCAATAGCGTCTATTCCTATATCAGTTCAGAGTCTCGAGTTTTATCGCTTGCATCAAGCATTACAACCTGGCTACAAGGGAGATTCAATCAGTTGATGGCAGATTGATTTGCAGTTTGAACCCTGATATGATCGAGAAGTGTTTTTCCATTCCCCCTTGGCCTGAAAGTGTCACTATCTCAAAGGGTGAATGTGAGAGGATATGAGAAATGCATAAGGAAAAATACAACAAGAAGATTGTACTGAAGTGAATGAAAGAAAAACATAAGACTCTGCCAAGTCACACTTCCATGATGTCAACAAAGTTTGAAAGCAACCAATGAGGTTGACGATTTCCTGAGATCTATTGCAAATGGAGAGGATATCTTGGAAAAACGCAACTTTGCTATTGATGGGATAGATGCACCAAACCAGGACACAGTTTCCTGCTTTTTAGCGGATGTGATTGAGATTTAAAGCAGCTTTCTTCTAGAAGCTTTCTTTCCGCTCTTTTTCTATTCTTCGAATAATTCTTATCCATTCTTTGAGAAGAGAAAGAAGATAAAGTGTAATAGTTGGCGTTTCCCCTTTTTTCCGCTTTCTTAGGTGTTAGATGTTATCTTCTTTCTAGATTTAGAAATAAAGCCTGCTTGCTGAGCAAGCCCTAGATTGTGAAAGCAAGGAGATTTTAGGGTTCCCTACTCCTCTGCTTGTCTATAAATAAAAGCCTTTGCTCATTAGTTTTCTTTAACGGTTATTGTGATAGCAAATTGCTGAGTCTCTTTTAGCCAACAAGCTATTATTCAGTGTCATTTCACTTTGTGTTAGAACCATGCTAGTATTAACAAAACGCTAAGCCTATTGTGCCTTCTATTTGTTATTCAAGTGTTGCTCAATTGTTTTGTGATAGCAAATTGTTGAGTCTCTTTTAGCCAACAAGGAGTTATTGTGATTATTGTTTCTATTGTGTAAGAACAAGATTGCAAGCCTCTTTAGCTGCAATTTCTTGTTCCAAGCATGTTAGAAGTGAGTTTTGTTCCAGAAGTTTGAGTAATAAAATCATGAGCCTCCTTTGCCTTGATATAACATCTCAGATTTCCGTTATTTATGTTGTACTTTTATGATCTTGATTTCAACTTACATTGAAGTGTGTAGATGTTTGTAGAGAGAGAGTTTATTGAAGTATTTTGTCAGAAATCAACCTTGTTCATTTCTAGTTTCTCTTGCTCTGCTTATTACTTGAGAAGTTAGAAACGTCTTTAGTTTAAGTTAGTCGTAGTTGAAGTTCTTAAAACAGAGAATTTCAGCTGCGGCGTTTGTGTTTAATAAACCTTGTGCTCTAAGCTGATCAAAAAGATAGACAACTTAGTTCTTCATTTACTTTATTTCAACACCATCAGCAAGAGGGAGCTTCCCCTCCTAATTTGAAGAGCAGTTTATCTGTGCATAGTTGTCCATTTCAAATACACATTCCAAAGGTGCGAATTTAAATGCCAACAATATGAATTTGAAACTTCATCAAATCTTCATATGTATCTTTATATGAGGCTTCAAAAGGTGAGTTTGGTGAGTCATCGGGTGCAGGTTCATCACATACACAGTTTGCTCCCATGCCCAAGGCTTCTATTGTGGCTCATGTTGAGGTTTTATCTGGTTAGTGAAGTTCTAGGTGTAGTCATGTTTGTCGGGATCGTGCTTGGACTTATAGTGGGATTCTTTATCGGCTCAGGGTTGCCCTTTATAAGAATCGACGGCAGTATAATAGGAGATGTCAGCCCACCTTCCACCCCCGCGGGGGGTGAAGGCCTCACGAACTCGCCTGAACCCTCGCTGATCTCCACTACTACAGGTGTACCATCCACTTCCATGACACCCCACACAACAGCAGCAAACTTTCATGAGATTTATTCATAAAGAAATTTATGATTTCTATTTTTTGTTGATACCGAAATTGGAAGTTTATATGCATTTGAAACTTTGAAATTGTTTTAGTCTATTAAGTGTATTAATTTTTTTTATCTTTATATGAAGGAAATCAGTAATATGGTTTATAAACTCAGTAATTTGCAAATTTTTTAAACATGTTTTTAAAAATTACTGTATTTTCAATGTTGGATAAATTTGCAAAGTTATTGCTAAGTCTCGATTTTTTAAAAAGTTTGGGTCAGCCAAGTAATTTTATTTTTTTTTGGGTCAGCCAAGTAATTGCCAACTCCAAGTTTTTAAACTACGGAGCAGATTATGGTCACATCGGAGTTTGCAAAAGAGGCTGTCCAGTAGTTTCTTGAGGAGATGGAAGTAATCAAGTTGCAAGCATCCCAACAACTACTCATCAATGTGCTCCAAATAGATGCTAATTATTGCACATGTAAACAGATGCATTTCAACAAAAGAAAGGTTTCATAAAGCCATGTTGCTGATTGGAAAAATCTGCCTTTAATAAGGAAATTTCTAATTTAGATTTTTTCGAGGTGGCAATTCTGAGAAGTTCAAACTGAGGATCGCTGCACAAAACATTTATATATTCTTGTATCTTCATTGTATCTTGCTTTGAAACTTGAGGAATATTTGTGGCGATAGCTATAAATATTGGTATATTTAAATATTTTCAATCACCCATTTTGATTGTAAATAAAATGCATGCTTATTTTCACAAATGAGTAGTTGTGTTTAAATAATTGAATATATTTATACTTGTTTTTGTAGATTTGAATTTCGGCTAAAGTATGCACATTCATGATAGATTAATATTGTGATGTATCATAATACAAAAGTTTAGCTTAGAATTTTGCACTTGTATTACTGTACATTGTAATATGCTAATGAATGTAATGCATGTATTGAATTGCTTAATGTATAGTTTGCAAACTCGGACTCAGAAAGTACTCAGCAAGCCCAAAATTTTCGACTAGACCAAAACTTGAAAACTTAAAAGTACTAAAATTTCTTTAAAAAACACCTTTTTTTTGCGAAATTCAATTACAAAATGTATTAAATGAGTCTAAAAAACCATGAGGAAGTGATTTCTATTAAAGTTGATTTTTGAATACATATGGATTACAAAATTGCATCATCTTGCAAAGCTGGATAGTGGATACAATAGCTAGCTGCTAACTAATAATTATTCTGAATTTATGATGATTGTCTTTGAAAACCATCATCATAAATTTCAGATCTAGGCAAATAAAAAATTACAAGTTTTTACAATTTCCTCTTCCTAACCTAGTGAAAAATTGGGAGGTAGAGGGTATGGTCCTCGCACTTGATTGTGGCTCCCCACTTGGCATAGAAGATTGTGTCTGTGGCTCCACCTTGCTAGTAGATGGAAGTGACTCCTCCTCCACCATATCAATGTCATCCACTCCAATCTCCTCTACTTCTACTGTAGCCACATCCTCCATAGTGGGCCTCTCGAAATCAGCAATCTCATCCTCAATAAACAAGGAGGGCTCATCATCTTGCACAGTCCAATCACTATACGGATCAATCTCATCCAAATCAATAAGTTCCTTTGGTTGGTCTTGCACCTTTCTTGTGTGAAGCCAAAGGTTGTATTGCACAATAACAAGATCATCGAGGCATTGTTGAATCAACTTATTACACTTCTTCGTGCGAATGGCATCAAACAAACTCCAATTGCACTCATAGCCAAAAGCACTACAAAGTTGAGACAAACTTCGGAGGGCTAGCCATTGCAAATTTGGGGTATTTCCAACCCAATCTTCCCACCAAGAACCTGCAAATAAGATATTCAAGTTTTTGTCAATAAACAATATTCTCTTAATACTTGTCATTTATAACTTGCAAGTTGCAAGATATAGGCTTCACTTCTTCTTACTTGGTGTTTGGGTGGTTCTTCCTCATATAGCTAATTGCAAAAAAAACAACCTCCCCCTACTTGCCTTACAATTCTACAACTAAAAAATGAAGAGGTCTCTCACCTCAACTATAGGTGTTATCCTCTCAATAAATGTGGATAGGCCCTCCATAACCTCCCCATTAGCATCCATGAACCCTTCAGAGAAGAAAAACTTGGAGTTGAGATGGTACCCTGCTACATGAATGGGTTGGTGGAGTTGTTTATTCCACCTCCAATCAATGATCTCCCAAATAGGGGCAAATCTATTTGCATCCCCCCAATAATAGTTTTGGATGGCCTCTTGGCCTTATCTATGGCCTCATAAATATATCCCATTGCATTTTTCTCCCCATCCACCAAGCGCAAAACCCTCACCAACAACTCAATTACCTACAAAGTGCAAAGTAGAAGCAAATTTAAATTACAACTTAAAATGAAACAAAATACTTTTAAAGTTTAAAAATAAAAAATTCAATTTGAAAATTAAATTTAGTTTGAATTTACCTTGATAATCTCTATAGCTCTAGTTGCAAAATCACCATCAAAAACTATTTTTCTGATCCTTTCTCCATCAACCTTCTTTGAATAAGTTGATTCTATCCATACTTGACTCACAAACATCTGCTTCAAGGGAGTCAATAAACTAGAAATACTTTGCAATGCTAGAAAATTAGTTGCAAACTTGTCGCACCCAATCTCACAAGCTCTTTCCCTTTGGTGTGATCTCTCATCAAGTGAAGAACCCATGGGTGATTATAAATATATTTTTTTATATCTCTTGCTTCTACGATTGATCTCACCCAATCAATTTTGCTTAATGTTGTCCAAAAGAAGGTCAAGACAATGAGTTGCACAAGGGGTTCAAAAAAGTGTTCAATGCCTCTCTTGAAGCAATCTTCCAACTGCCACATATGCCATTGCATTGTCAGTAACAACTTGGACAACATTTTCTATGCCTACCTCTAAAATAACCTCCTCCAACATCAAGCTCAATTACTACTTTAGAGGAGTTCAATCAAAGATTGGTGGAGAGGTTGACAAAAAAGATACAAAGATTCATTTCAAGGAGTTAGCACGGTTGAGGCAAGAAAGCATAGTTGAGCATTATGTGGCAAAGTTTCAAAGGCTACCAATGATGGTGTAATGTCCCCATTTTCGGGTTCTCTTGCTTTGCCTGATCAAAGGGGTAATTTGGTGTTATTAGTGAGCTCAGATGGTTTAGAGGAGTTATTTGATGCTTTCATATGTTATTGTCAGCTTCCGGTTTGGGCTCCAAGATTCTTGAAGGGAACATCTATTTATAGTAAGTCACCCGATCAGGTCCATTCATCATCGAGATCACTCCTGCACAGTCAATTTTTTATTTTGATGCATTTCGACTGTTTCCATAATTTGGATGTATTAATGAGATATATTTAATTAAATTCTCTAAGGTTGTTATTTTAATTTAAATATTTAAGGTGACACCTTAGTGTTGTAGCTCGTTGGAACTGAGATGAAAATTTTTAAATATTGGGTTGCTGAAAAGTGACTTCCGATGCCGGGAAATGTTTTAAAATAAAATAAATCACTTTTTGGGAGTTAAAAGGTTTAATAAATTAATAAAATGATTTTAAAACAGAGTTTCTAGAAAGTTCCCTAAAACGCTTATAAAAAGGGGAATCGAGAGCTCATATGGTATGTTCAGTTTATTCTATTTCTCTAATTGAGACCCTTATGGTTCTGGAGATTGAACCCGGTTCATCTCAGCCTCTAGAGGATGAAAACCCTCTGAGGAAGATTAGTTTCAGTGGTGAAACAATTCCACCCTAGCTGTTTATGTGGGGAAGATCATTTCAAGTCTTTCATTGGTGCGATATTTGCAAATTTGTGGGTCTCCTTCACAGACATTTTGGAGCTAAACGATTGACATTCCTAGCATATTGAAAGTGGAGATTATTATTCAGTTTTGGAGGACATTGCAAAGTTAGTTGGCCGCCATTTTCAAGAAGGACTAAGCTGGTCATGGCATTTTGTTATATACAGACTTTCGCTGCTCATGCTTCTGATTGGAGTAGAGTTTTAGAGGACTCTCTATTGCTGGATGTTTGCATTTACTAAGTACCTAGGCTGTGCATGGGGTTTTCAGGACCTGTTGTTGTTAATTCTTCCCACATAGCCTCTATATTTGCAACTAAAACTCGGGTTACTGTTCACCGTAAGCTGTGGGACTTTGGCAAGGAGTTGAGGAGCATTTAGAAGGGGCGAATCACCTCATATTTCCATCGCCATAGTTGCTGCAACACCCTTTTTCTGAGTGTTGGGCGTTTTTAGAGGTGTTGGGCATGATTGCATGGTATTGGTAGCTGCAAACATTCATTTTTCGCCTTCCTATATTGCTGTCATTGTCTTCTGTGTGCTGCTGATATTAGAATTATAGTTAGTTGCTATTTTAATGCTCATCTTTGTAACAGCACTTGTTGTGCCCATTTGTTTGCTTTCGTTTCTTTCAGTTCACCTATAATCACATCTTCATGATTATTGCGCCTCCTGCATTGTATTCTATTTATTCATTCTTTCCTGTTAATAGTATAACCCGATTATTTGGAATCTAATCACTCTTGCTTCTTAATATGGTATCAGAGTCGTTTCGTTCTTGCGACTATTCGTACTTCCTTACATCATACGAATTTGTTTTCAGGCGCCATTTTCCTCTCTGAAATTTGCGATTTTTGTAGTCACGTGTTCGAGTTCCTTCTGTAATCACGTCTTTTTAAGGCGCCATCTTTATGTGTTCTCGGATCGCAACTTTCAATCGTAGATCTTAGGTCGTGGGTCACGTTTTACCGTTGTTTTTTCTCTTGTTGAAAGTCATGTGTTTTAGAGGTCGTGTGTTTCTACAGTTGCGCCTTTTTTGTCTACTAAAAACGCATGTTTGGAGGTCGTTTCTGTGTTTTTCAGTGTCTTCAGGCCACGCGACTCCATTTTCGCAGGTTCTTTCTGTATTTCTTGGCTGCTTCACAGGTTTGAATTTGCTTCAGGTTCTGAAAAAAAAACGTGACCTCCAGTTTGTGGGTCATTTTGCTTGCGATTCTTAGCTTTTCCGTCTATTCTTTTTGGCGTTTTTTAAACACACGACGGCTGTCCCAGGGTTTTCAGTGCGAGATTTTGAGATTGTTGTGTTTGAAATTTGCGTGAAGATCTTCTTTTGCCGGCGAGGGTTTTGTGACAGTCGTTTTTCTTGCATTTTGTGTGATAGTCGTTTTTCTTGCATTTTGCGCGACCTGTAATCCATGCAACTCCTTTTTCTGACGGATTTCAATGCTTTAAAATCGTGACCTGACTGCCTTCTTTTTTTGACGCGGATTGTTTGAAGGTGACTTTGACTAAGGCACTGTATTTTTTGAAGATGGACGAGATTTTTTGGAGTTTCTTTGAGGCGTTCTGGGTGATTTTCATAATCACGTTTTGTTTCTCTCCAAATTTGTGTCTGCTATTATGGCGCTGCAAATGATGGGATTTGTGGGTTTTTTAAATCCGAAAAAAAAAAAAAAATCTTTATGGTTTTTAATATTTTTCCGAAAAAATCATTTAGGGTTTTAATATTTTTGTCCTTAAAAAAAATTTGATGGGTTTTACAATTTTGTCCCTATAAAACTTTATACTTGGGTTTTGGTTTTTTTATTTTTTGCCTAAAAAATCACAGGAGGGTTTATAATTTTTTCCTGAAAAATTAAGGGTTTGATCCTGTATGCCCTAGTCAAGGTTTTCGCAATTCGGGAGGGCTCTCTGGTTTCTGGAAAGGTTTTACCGTTTTTCCTTAAAAACAATGTTTTGTATGCTAATCCGTGTTTTGGATTTTGTGCCAACTACCTGTTTGGTTTTCTCAATTTTATCCTCAAAATTGTTATTGGGCTTCTATAATTCGCAAAGAAGCGTGGGATTCATTTGAGGGTTTTTACCGCTTTTTCTGAAAAAAACGATGCTCTGTAAACTTTAGTTTCAAGGTTTTGTGATTTTGTCCTCAAAAATCATGGTTTCTTGCAGTTTGTTCTGTAGCGTCGTGCTCATCTGCAAAAATTTGGAGGGTTTGTCGATTTTTCCTCAAAATCGTGGTTTCAGTTTGTGCAGTTGTTTTCGATGTTTCTGGCTACAGGGAGGGACAGCTTTGTTACCCAACATCAGGTTGGACGTTTTGTGATGATTTTTGGTTATTTCCAGAAGTTCTACAATTTTGGGAGGGTTGGTGGCAGACTCATCTTTTGTTGCAGAAGCATTCTGAGAAGAAGGGGGCAGCCTGCTCTGTTGGATTTAGGGGGCATCTTGGTGTAGTTGATAAATTGAGCATTAAGGGAGGGTATTAGAATTATAGTTAGTTGCTATTTTAATGCTCATCTTTGTAACGGCACTTGTCATGCCTATTTGTTTGCTTCCGTTTCTTTCAGTTCTCCTATAATCATGTCTCCATGATTATTGCGCCTCCTACATTGTATTCTATTTATTCATTCTTTCCTATTAATAGTATAACCCGATTATTTGGAATCTAATGCTCTTGCTTCTTAATAGCTGAGTGCAAATCTTGTATAGGATGGAATTACCAAGAGAGCTGCAGTCATCGTGAAAGATGTTTATGCTGGTCTGGGCGTGAACTTCCAGTTTTGGGTCGACTGTGCATACATCCACAGCTTTCTCCTGCCATTTGGTTCTCATTCAACAGTCTGATTTCATCAACAGCCATAGCCATTGCTCAGAAATCAGCAAACTGGTACTTTTGTTTGTGCAATATGATTTGTATATGTAAATGCACAAGCTCTGTTATTTGTTTGCTCAGAAAACTGAGAGTTTGAAATGTAAATGTTGAGTTTTATGTTCATCAAATGCAATGTTTGTTCTCATATCTGAAACAATACAAAGTGTGAAATTATCTATTTTCTGAGCTATCATTTTATGAGTTTGCAAACAACAAAACCTCTGAAATACACAGTTCAGTTAAAATGCAAATTGTTTGACTTAATGACACGTGTAAAACGGAAACAATCAAAAAAATATCGTTGAAATCAGTAGAGTTTTTACAGATGGTTCCTGAAGTGACAAAGAGGAAGCTCATAGTGCTATTTGTAAAGGGTCTAACCGAACCACTTAAAGGTTCGGTAAGGGCATTTGATCTGAATTCCTTGCAAGAGGTCATCAAGAAAGCTTTGAATTTGGATAATTTCACAGTCAAGAGCAAATCCCTCCCCATGTGTGCACCAATGGAGCAGTATACGAAACCCGTCCAAAAATATACCCCTCAACCAATAGCATTACCCCCAAAACGAAACAAGGTTGAAGAAACTAAGAATGAACTACGGAGGAAGAAATTGTGTTTTTCTTGTAGAAAACCATGGGAGCCAGGCCATAGATGCTTGAGGAAGCAACAATGTTGATTGATAACGGGGCCACTCATAATTTTATAGATGCAGATTTGGTTTCCATAAAAGGTTTGGATACAGACGAGTTTGATAGATATAATGTTATGCTTGCAAAAGGCCATATTATTCCTTCTAAGGAATTGATACAACAGCCCAACTTATTTTTGGGGAGAAGTTAAGGATGATTTCTATGTTGTGGGATTGGGTGAAATGGATATAGTCTTAGGCGTGCAATGTTTAGCAACCCACCTTACTTTTTCTTTCCTTTTTTTTTTGCAATATAGAAATGCATATGCATGCCTCCAAACTTTCTAATCACCTAGATCCCAAAGTGCACAAAGTGAGCATATAGTGATTTAACCACACACTATCTACAATGTTAACAAGAAGATGAATGGCGGCAAGCCAATGTCATGCCCCATGTGGGAACAGGTGTAATAAAATGAATTATGCACAATACTTACATAGTTGACCCTCATGTTAGAACCATGGGTATAAGAGATGAATGGCTTCCTCAATTAAATTGAATTAAGCAATCAAATAAATGGCAGTGAATTGCTCTTGAAAAGCAATTAGAAATACTTAACCATGCAGCGGACTCCTCCAAAGAAGATCGGCGATTTAAGCAAGGATAATATTAATATAATTAATTATCCTTGGATCGTTTAAAGGAAGAATACAATTAGTCAAGCAGTTAACTAAAAAGACATGTCTTTTGATAAAAGACATGAACTTCAGCCAATGGGGGTATAAAAGGAAAGATATCTAAAATGCGAAAATCATTGATGGATTTCTAAGTAGAAATACAGAATTGATCAGCATTGAAGAGATACTTACAGGCCGATATCTACAGCAAGCGCCTGAGATGATTAACTGCATAGAGAGTCATCTGCATTCTGTGACTATAACAGGGATATAGTTTGCAGTCATTGGTATGTTGTTTAATGTATATATATATATATATATATATGAGTATATTAATTCCATGATTTCCATGCATTTAGATATCTGAATATATATTTGATAGGTTACTGTAATTCATACTACATTACCAATCTAATCATGAATTTTTAAGGCCTCTATAATTTATTCATGGGAAGAAGAGCTGGAAGTTCATGATTGAGGGGGAAAGATTCCTTGCTAAGCAGGAAAGACTCCCAGCACTCTCTTGAGGTTCCTAGAGCTGGAAGTACATGAGTGAGGGGGAGAGATTCCTTACTAAGCAGGAACACTCCTAGCACTCTCTTGAGGTTCCTTCTCAAATCTTCCCCAATGAAGGATTATTGAGGGGAAAATAATTCTGACTCAGTATTGCGAATTACTCATCTAGATCAGTGCATATACATGTTAAATATTGTAACAGATGTAACAATACTAATAATCAGTTGATCATGTTATATTATGGATCATTGGCTAACATTATTGCAAGTTTAAACTAGAAGTTGTAATTTAATAAACATGTCCCTTACTTGGAAATTGTCATTTTAGGGCAGAATTCTAAGTATACCAAATAGTGGACATTACAGCCGACCAGAATATGCAGGTGGCTAAGCCGACGCAATCAACACCTCTTCGATGGACTGTGTGAATGCAATGCAAACCACTAGCAAAATGTTTAAGCTAGACTCAAACCAAAATGGTCGATAATGCTAACTTGTTTAATGCCTAAACGGGCTAATGATAATGCTATAATAATTGGTGGTAAATTAACCAATCCTACAATATGAAATGCCTGCAAATGATAACCCTGCGACAGTATAACCACTCAAAATTTTACAAAGTAATTAGGAAATGCATTACAATATGACAAAGATAAGAAACTGTTGTAATCAATTGTAATATCAAGTCTGATCATAAATAAACATTGTTGCCACTCAATGAATTAATTCATAAAACCATATTACAAGGGAATATATGCTCACAATGGTCAATGGAACTTTGCAATGCCAAACAAAGATATCAGAACACTGTTGTCACAAAAACCAGACTGATATACTACTGATAACACAGTAGAAACACCACCCACACAATTGTAGCCACTACCCGGATGCACACCAACACAACCAAACTGAAATACTACCAAAAACATTTTTATTTCTCCTTAGAATCGATGTAGATCAAACTAATAAGACATAATATACTGTTGTAGGTCTGAAACAGAGATTAATGTTGCTGGTACTGCAGGTACAGCCCACAAAAACCTCAAACATCCTCCTAGAACATGTTATAATCTTCAACAAAATTGCATCTGTAACATTTAGCAATCAAAACTTCTTCAAAATACATCAACAATTTCCATTTTACCAAACATACAGAGAGAACTCAACTTACAGCAGCAATGTGATCTCAGAGTGAAATCTATTGAATATGGTTGAGAAAAACTAAAATTGCATAAACTATATCATGATTGCACAACAAAATAGAAAAGATATATTGACTTCAATCATATAATTTCTCATTACATTGTCGTGGCTTTTGAAGCCTTATTTTGAATTTTCCCATATAAAACTGCTCAAACTCCCTTATTATGGGAAAGTAACCATCTATCAACTAATTTATTTTATTTAAATACTAACCTAAACTAAACAAAAGATGTAATAAATCCAACTTAATCACCATATCCAACTAGAAGGGTTTTCATCCCTGAAATTGGTATTCCAAGAGGATTTTCGTCCTCAAGAAATATGAACTCGAGTTCTTTCTCAGAGCAAATGAAAATGAAAAATAACTTAGTAACCCTTTTCTATAGATACAACCTCTTTTTATAACCTTTTATGAGCTATTTTAGGAAAAAGCGTTGTTTTGTTTTTTTGCTGCTTTCTCGTTGCTTTTTCATTTTTTGTTGTTTTTTGAAAAGCCAATTTCCCTTAATAAAATTAAAGTGACTTTTTAATATCACTTTTAATTCTCCATTTCAATGCCACTTTTAAATAATAACCTTTAAGTCACTTGTACCCCATGCCTAGTGCTAACACTTTTAGGCCCCTTTTTAAAAACACTTTATGACATAGGCCACACTTGCTTAAAATAAATAAACATAAATTGTCTTTATATAAATTCACCTTAAAACAACTTAAATTAATTATTTAATTACTTTTATCCACACATCTCAAGGTCTTAGGAAAGTTGGTGCTATCATAGGATGTTGGAAATCTCCAAGAAGAGTAGAATGATCCTTGAAAGTTGGATCTGCACTCAGAAAAAACCACTGTATTCATCTTGACTCATGGAAGATTTTACCATTCTTAGAAAATTGTTTCGATAAAGCCAATGCTCTCCAAAAATCTCGGAACTTTCCAAGAATGTTGGAATGGACCCAAAAAGGGAAATTACACAATGCTACACTCACTAGGAGAATTTACTCAAAAGTTCAAAACTACTAAACCATGGAGTTCAAATTCAAGGCAGAAGGGAAGAAGGTGATACTCCAAGGCATTTTGAACAGAGCCCTAAGCATGGCAGAAATGAAAAGAATGGAGATGTGTTTTCAAGGAAACCAAGCTAACCAATACATGGAGATAATCAAGGATTCCCTCCAAGGTAAGATACTCCATAGTGTTTGATCCATTTTAAATATATTTACGGTAGTAGACCAACAATGGCCACCATATGGGGCATTGGCAAAAAGAGACCTTTTAAGGAAGAATCATCACCCTAGGGCCTAGCATGGCTGTTTGGAATTTTGGAGACAAGAACTATAATGCATGGATCCTTATGAGTGTCGTTTTCCATCTCAGCACTGCTGCTTCCTACATTCTCAGCCCTTTCCACAACTTTGGGATAGTCACCAAAAAAGAGCTGATTTTATGGAAGGTACAATTTCCACCTTTTGTGTTCAAAGAGGTATTTGAGATTGATGCAAGGAGGTTTCCAGCTATTGTCATTTTATTTCTGAGCAAAGGAAAGCATGAGGACAGTCAAGACAGAGTTCAATCATCTTTGGACAGCCCTAGACCAGCAGCCAGCAAGCATAGAGGTAATTTATGAGTTTAAGGAAGTGAGTAGATGGCACCACATGTGGAAAGCACCGAGTACACACGTTCCAGCGTCATTAGCAGCCTTTAGGATGAAATTTGGGGTCATTAGTGACTGCTGCAAACATTTATCTGCACTCATACAATCTAATTTAAGCCACCTCCTTATGGAAAAACATGAGGCACCACAGTTAGCAATAGTAGATTCCTGGGTAAACCTCATAACAGTGATTTGGAAGAGGTGATTGAACATGATGCTGAAGCTTACACATATGACGATGAGGTCATTGAGGAAACAAAAGAAATAAGGAAGCCAAGGATAGTGAGCACTACTGCTAAAGAGAATAGTTTATTTTTCACCATTGAATTTATGGGAGCAATGCCCAAGATCGATGAGCATCACTGCATGATATGCTACCTTGGCTTGAAGTGGAGGTTTTCCATGAGTCGTCATTGCTTAAGAACAAGCAATATTTGGGACAGGAGGACTGTCATGTCCCCTCTTCCTTGAAGCTGACATTAACCAGTAAAATTTGTTTTTATAGAAATAAAATCATCATAACTATAAAATAAAGTGAAGTTAAAATTTTGAATTTCAAATTTAAGCGCCACTTTTTGGGCCTTAGCCTACCACCCTTAATCCAACAGGCACTTAAGCTGCTGCTGTGAGGTGGGTGGCAGATCAGGAAATTTTTGGTATGATTTTGGAATTAAATTCCAAGGCTGCATGCCAGGACAAAAACCCTAGCAGGCAACTAAGGTTGGGACGTAACCCCAAAGCTCTCCTATCAATTTTTCCTATTATAATTGCATTTTTCTGATTCAGGGCTTACTGTGTTACCCTAGCAGAGGTTTGGTCTCATGCTGGTCACCATTGTTGGGTAGTTTGCAAGGAGTGGGAAAATTGCCCAGTCCACAGGCCACTCACAGCAACAAATTGAGGGCACTTCCAGCAGCTTTATCCCAGAGCATGATGCTACCAGACTTGGATAGGAGTCCAGAGTCAGGTTCATAAGTTTGTGAAGGTTCAGAAAAGGAGTGAACAGAAAGGCAAACAAGATTCAATCAGCAAATTAAGGCATCAGTTGTACCTGGTACATCAGATCTGAGAGTTGCCACTTCAAAGACAATCAGACTCCATATTAGATCTGCAACAGACCCTATCCATTGAAATCTGAAGCACATAAGGGGCTACAGCTGGCCGAGTGTCTGTGAAGAGGGCAACCATCACTAAAGTGCCATTTTCAATCAATAGTTTAGCAGCAAGGAAGATAGATTCAGACCCTATATCCCATTTTGTGGTAGAAGCTGTCAGATTTTGGCCAGATTTGGGGCGATAAAGTTACATCATTTTATATTCGGCAGTTCTGGGCAGCACATAGCAAATCCTAGGCGATTATTGACTGATCCAGCACAAAATTTTCGCTGCAGACCTGTAACCCTGTATTGGGAATTTGGGAGGTTCACAGAGGCAGCCAGTTTGAGGGTTTCAAACCTCTAAGTTCTAATCATCTTCAGACCTCTACATCTCCAGGGCAGATTTGTTTTACCAGAAAACCCTCCAAAGGCATCAGGGGAACAACATACAGACATTGAGGACAGGGCATTAAACCCAATCAACCGTATCACCTGAAAAGCTATAGCTCCCCAGGCACATGCCAGGCTGAGAAGACTGTATCAGCAGATTTTTGTAAGACTTGTAACTGTTCCAGATTTCAGAATATTATCAGTATCAATACCTATTTTACTCTTGTGCAATTTTCTATGTTTGTATTCTCTATCAAGCTGTTTACAAGTTGTGAAACTCTATTGAAGGGTGACTCATGAGTTAATCATTGTTAACTTGTTGAAGGAAGATCGGTAACTAATAAAATAAACTATTAAACCCTGAGGATATAACATCTACAGGTCAGCTGAAGGGCATATTGAATGAAACATAGATCTACTGCTCAGATCCACAGATCGCCATAGATATTCTATCACGAACTCAAAAATTGAGGATCAGGAAAATTGTATACCATATGGGTAAAGTGAGAAGCCACCTTGTCCACAAGGGATGTCTCATACACCATGGATGGACAGATGGCTAGGCCCAGACATAAAAAAAATTCCAACAATGTTAACCCTGAAGAAAGAATATGGTATCGATTTCTGACAGATAAATACACTTTTGCAAGACAAAATATCTTTTGATACATGGTATGGGAAAAAGCTGAGTCTAACACGTGTTTTTCTATAGCCCTACATATGCACATTAATGAATTAGGATTTCAAGAAAATAGATAAAAAAAAAAGTAGCAAATGTCAAATTAGCAAAATTTATGGTGCACTTACTGAACCATTTACATCTTTGGTCAATTTGACAATGCCAGTAAAATCATAGAAAGTCTAATGCAAGGAAGCTCGTGTAGAAGAACAAATGTCAAATCTAAGCTATATGCTCTGTAAATATTTAAACATGTAGAATTTTGGAATCAATATTAGTTCCATATTCAATTCCTTTCCATACCTGGTTTATTGCTCGACCAGCATGGTGTTCATGTTGAAGAAACCTTGTGATCAACAAGACCTGATGCAACAGAATGATAACCAACCATAATCAAATAATCAATTTTGACACTGAAATTGAGAATCTTAAAAGCTCTTGAAAATATCTATCTATAAGAAAGTTTCGTAAAATATAGATCCACAACAATAAATAACTTACATATTTATTAGTATGTTTCAAAGGATCTTTTTTACTTGTAAAATAAAGATTTACTTCTCACTGCCAAGCAAGGGCCAGGCATCAAAGGTAAATAAACTCTTCTTTGGAAGGCAGATCAACTTTACTAACTCCCAAGACATGATGAAAAGCATAAAACCCATTTAGAATGAACATTCAAGATGGCTTGTCAACTAAAAGAAAGCTAAGTCCCTCTAGTGATATTTAAGCTTAAAGGATGATCATTTTATAAGTTCCAAAATTCTGAATAATAG